>CM050173.1:56680866-56988366 GCA_027410445.1 Discoglossus pictus | reverse complement strand
GAGCTTGATATGTCTCATCTCACAAATGAGAACATTTTTGCTTTAGTGAATATCCCAAATAGTTGTTGTTTTTTGTGTCGTGCAGTCGTTTTTGACTCTCCATGACCTCATGGACCGTAACACCAGAACATCTTTATGCCCATGGTCATGCTGATCCACTTGGTATTCACAGCGCTAAACAGGGGTTTCCTGTACCTTTAAAGGGCCATGACGCCTGCTCCCACTATCGCACCTCTTTAGAAAATCTAATTTATTTCATGAGTTTAACCAGCAGTATTTTAGTTACAACCAGAATATGTTTTTCCTTTGTTCAAAGCATTTGATGACATCATCATAAGCAAAGAAAAGGCTGCAGAGTAATCTTGTCGGATACTCTGGAGTAAGCACAAAGCAACTGTTATGATGACTAAAAGCTGATGTACAGAAGGTATTCCATCAGCATAGAAAACACATTTGTAATAGAATACATTACAGTCCACATAAGTGTCTGCACTTAAGGTAGAACCCGTGTTAAGGTGGATTCTTACTGAAAGAATGCAATGAGCACTGTTGTTGATTCATTCAGTTGTGTCCGACTCCCCGTGACCTTATGGACCACAACACACCAGGATCATCTTTATGTCCATGGTCATGCTGATCCACTTGGCTTTCATGGCAGAGATACTTGAGCGGGTTGCCAGTTCCGCCTCCAGTGGGCCAAAGCATACAGCTCCTGGTATACCTGGGTGCTCTCCCATCAAAGTACTGACCAGGCCTAACTATGCTTGGCTTCAGGGTGGTGTGACCTCTTGGTTCCCCGGCTGCAATCAAACCCAGGTTGCACTGGTGAAAGCACTGAATCCTAACCACTGGACCAGTTTTGCTTTAGGATACTGGTTATCCTATTTTTTCAATGCTTTTGTTCATAATAATCGCATTGCAGTAAATTGAACTGCTATTAAACTTAAACTGTTATTCGCATTTACAAGTTATTTTGTCTACTTTTTAAAGCAACCCAATTTATTGTAACAAAATAAAGTGTTGCTTAAAGGGCCACATTTACGGCCTGATATAAAAAAAAAAAAAACTTTATTAAACTCTTACATTTAAACAATGAATTACTATTTAGTAATCATGCATCCATTCAGTATTAACTAATTTCTGATAATGATATTGTCTCTGGAGTGGGAGGCGCCCAGAGGGGAAATTTCCCCAAACAGACATACAGTGTGCAGTGTGGTAGTGGGAGGAAGTGTATTTGTGTAAACTGCTAGCAGTTTAAAGTTACACTGCAGCCTGCTACTAATGTGTGTTTTACAGAGCACACTCTGTTGGTACTTCCCCCTGGGCGGCTCCCACTCCAGAGACAATACATCATTCGAAGGGTGGAGATATGTGGCACTTATACAGCCTGGGGCATAATTTGAATACATAGATTTTTTTTTACCTTGTTAGAGCTTTAGCCATCTACAACTACCCAAGGATTAGCAAAGTAATTTGCCATATGAGAGAAGTTGAACTGGGATTAGCTTGTGTGGATTGTGGGGGTTATATTATCACAAGCAAAATGGTTTGATTTTTTTGTGGAACCATTTTAGAAGATAAAGGTGTATGTATTTATACACTGCACAACCACAATTTTTAGCAATCACCAGTCACTTTGTTGTATTGTACATTTAATGAGTACTGGTAAGACTCTTCAATAGGTTTTTAGTCTTCTTTTTTTCTATTTTCGCTCTTCTTTTCCCATGATTTAAATATAATAATTGTTTAAATGCACAATAACAGTTTAATAAAGGTTTTTTTCTTATCAGACCCAACCTAACTATTATTTATAGACCCCTTTATAAAAACACTAAAGTGGTCATTTAATGAAAAACATACATCTTATCTTTTATCAACACAATATTTTTTTTTAGTTGTTCAGTTGTGTCCGACTCTCTGTGACCCTATGGACTGCAGCATGCCAGGCACATCTTGTGTCTGTTTGTGCTAATCTATAAGGTTTTCATAACAAAGATACTGGAATGGGTTGCCAGTTCCTTCTCCAGTGGACCACGATTTGTTTGAGCTCTCTGTTACAGTGCCTCGCATAAGTATTCACCCCCCTTGACTTTTTACCTATTTTGTTACATTACGGCCTTAAGCTCAATGTTTTGTTAATCTGAATTTCATGCGATGGATCAGAACACAATAGTCTAAGTTGGTGAAGTGAAATGAGAAAAATATATACATAAAGCTATTTTTTAGTAATAGAAAACAGAAAATTGGAACGTGCATATGTATTCACCCCCTTTGTTATGAAGCCCAAAAAAAGCTCTGGTGCAACCAATTACCTTCAGAAGTCACATAATTAGTGAAATGATGTCCACCTGTGTGCAATCTACGTGTCACATGATCTGTCATTACATATACACACCTTTTTTGAAAGACCCTAGAGGCTGCAACACCTAAGCAAAAGGCACCACTAACCAAACACTGCCATGAAGACCAAGGAACTCTCCAAACAAGTAAGGGACAATGTTGTTGAGAAGTACAAGTCAGGGTTAGGTTATAAAAAATATCCAAATCTTGGATAATACCCAGGAGCACCATCAAATCTATCGTAACCAAATGGAAAGAACATGGCACAACAGCAAACCTGCCAAGAGACAGCCGCCCACCAAAACTCATGGACCGGGCAAGAGACTGGAGTATCTGTACAGAGGACGACAATAAGCCGTATGCTCCATAGAGTTGGGCTTTATGGCAGAGTGGCCAGAAGAAAGCCATTACTTTCAGCAAAAAACTAAATGGCACGGAAAGACATGTGGGAGACTCCCAAAATGTATGGTGGAAGGTGCTCTGGTCGGTTGAGACTAAATTTGAACTTTTTGGCCATTAAAGAAAACGCTATGTCTGGCGCAAACGCAACACATCACATCACCCAAAGAACACCATCCCCACAGTGAAATATGGTGGTGGCAGCATCATGCTGTGGGGATGTTTTTCAGCAGCTGGGACTGGGAAACTGGTCAGAGTTGAGGGAAAGATGGATGGTGCTAAATACAGGGATATTCTTGAGCAAAACCTGTACCACTCTGTGCGTTATTTGAGGCTAGGATGGAGGTTCACCTTCCAGTAGGACAATGACCCCAAACACACTGAGAAAGCAACACTTGGTTTAAGGGGAAACATGTAAATGTGTTGGAATGACCCAGTCAAAGCCCAGACCTCAATCCAATAGAAAATCTGTGGTCAGACTTAAAGATTGCTGTTCACAAGCACAAATTATACAACTTGAAGGAGCTGGAGCAGATTTGCAAGGAGGAATGGGCAAAAATCCCAGTGGTAAGATGTGGCAAGCTCATAGAGACTTATCCAAAGCGACTTGGAGCTGTGATTGCCGCAAAAGGTGGCTCTACAAAGTATTGACTTTAGGGGGTGAATAGTTATGCACATTGACTTTTTTCTGTTATTTTGTCCTATTTGTTGTTTGCTTCACAATAAAAAAAACAAAAGACATCTTCATAGTTGTGGCATGTTCTGTAAATAAAATGATGCGAATCCTCAAACAATCCATGTTAATTCCAGGTTGTGAGGCCATAAAACACGAAAAATGTCAAGGGGTGAATACTTTTGTAAGGCACTGTATAACCTTCCCATCTTGGGTGACCCTACATGGTAGAGCTCACAGCTACATTGAGGTACACAAGCCCCTTCATCACGACAAGGTAGCGATCCAGAAGAGGAATACGGTATATAGCTTATACTAAATGCAAGTTCCTTAAGTCTGAACTCCTGGAGCTGTGTATCTTGTTGTGGTGAAGGGGCTTATGTACCTCAGATAAGCTGTGAGCTATACCATTTCAGGTCACCCAAGATGAGCAGGTCATAGCAGACCCATTGAAGAAGGAACTGACAACCAACTCCAGTATCTTTGCCAAGAAAACCTCATGGATAAGCACAACCTGAGATAAGATGTGCCTGGTGTGCTGTGTCCCTAAGGTCACAGAGAGTCGGACACACCTGAACGACAATCAGTTACTGATGCAGGCTGTCATTTTTTAAGTTAGCATGTATTATCCCGATCTGAGCCTTTTGTGAGATATTATATATAGAATAGTAACTACATAATATTAACAAAATACATAATAATAATTTACATAATATTAACAAATAATGACAGCACACTGCTGCAGCAGCTCAGGTGAAAGAAAAGATTAAAAATACATTTAGATTGGATGTCAGTTTTTTTCACAGTTTTATATTTTTTAATTGCTGCAGTTTTAGTTATTAAATCCTTATAGTGTCTAATTACCTTAAAGGAACTCTATCACCCCAAAATCAAGTTGTTGTTTTTTTAGGTTATTCTTAAGGAGCTTTATGTCAGTCGAGCAAACAAACGATTCATACATATTAATTAGCTGCTATTAGGATACTGTGCCACATATTAGCACACTGAGCCGCACATTAGCATACTGAGACACACAACAGCACACTGAGACACACATTATAGTACTGAAATTCATATTAGCACACTGAGCCGCACATTATAGTACTGAGATGCACATTAGCACACTGAGCCGCACATTAGAGTACTGAGCAGCACATTAGCATAATGAACCGCACATTCACATACTGAGCCACACATTGGCACACTGAGGGACACATTAGCGTACTGAGCCGCACATTAGCACATTGAGCCGCACATTAGAGTACTGAGCCGCACATTAGAGTACTGAGCCGCACATTAGCACACTGAGCCGCACATTAGAGTACTGAGATGCACATTAGCACACTGAGCCGCACATTAGCACACTGAGACGCACATTAGCACACTGAGACGCACATTAGCACACTGAGACGCACATTAGCACACTGAGACGCACATTAGAGTACTGAGCCGCACATTAGCATACTGAGCCACACATTAGAGGAATGAACCGCCCATTCACATACTGAGCCACATATTAGAGTACTGGGATGCACATTAGCACACTGAGCCACACATTAGAGTACTGAGATGCACATTAGCACACTGAGCCGCACATTAGCACACTGAGACGCAAATTAGAGTACTGAGCCGCACATTAGCACACTGAGCCACACATTAGAGTACTGAGATGCACATTAGCACACTGAGCCGCACATTAGCACACTGAGCCACACATTAGCACACTGAGCCACACATTAGCACACTGAACCGCACATTAGAGTACTGAGATGCACATTAGCACACTGAGCCGCACATTAGCACACTGAGACGCAAATTAGAGTACTGAGATGCACATTAGCACACTGAGCCGCACATTAGCACACTGAGACGCAAATTAGAGTACTGAGCCGCACATTAGAGTACTGAGATGCACATTAGCACACTGAGCCGAACATTAGAGTATTGAGATGCACATTAGCTCAGGGTTGTCTCTAGCTCACATCTCAGGGTTGTTCCTATCTCACATCTCAGGGTGGTTCCTAGATCACATCTCAGGGTTGTTCCTAGCTCACATCTCAGGGTTGTTCCTAGCTCACATCTCAGGGTTGTTCCTAGCTCACATCTCAGGGTTGTTTCTAGCTCACATCTCAGGGTTATTTCTAGATCACATCTCAGGGTTGTTCCTAGCTCACATCTCAGGGTTGTTCCTAGCTCACATCTCAGGGTTGTTCCTAGCTCACATCTCAGGGTTGTTTCTAGTTGACATCTCAGGGTTGTTCCTAGCTCACATCTCAGGGTTGTTTCTAGCTCACATCTCAGGAATGTCTCTAGCTTACATCTCAGGGTGGTTCCTAGCTCACATCTTAGGGTTGTTTCTAGCTTACATATCAGGGTTGTTTCTAGTTCACATCTCAGTGATGTTTCTAGCTCACATCTCAGGGTAGTTCCTAGCTCACATCTCAGCAATGTCTCTAGCTCACATCTCAGGGTAGTTCCTAGCTCGCATCTCAGGATTGTCTCTAGCTTCCATCTCAGGGTGGTTTCTAGCTCACATCTCAGGGTTGTTTCTAGCTCACATCTCAGGGTGGTTCCTAGCTCACATCTCAGGGTTATTTCTAGCTTGCATCTCAGGGTTGTTTCTGGCTCACATCTCAGGATGGTTCCTAGCTCTCATCTCAGGGTTATTTCTAGCTTGCATCTCAGGATTGTCTCTAGCTCACATCTCAGGATGGTTTCTAGCTCAAATCTCAGGATGGTTTCTAGCTCACATCTCAGGATGGTTTCTAGCTCACATCTCAGGGTAGTTCCTAGCTCACATCTCAGGGTAGTTCCTAGCTCACATCTCAGGGTAGTTCCTAGCTCACATCTCAGGGTTGGTTCTAGCTCGCATCTCAGGGTTGTTTCTAGCTCGCATCTCAGGATTGTCTCTAGCTCGCATCTCAGGATGGTTTCTAGCTCAAATCTCAGGATGGTTTCTAGCTCACATCTCAGGATGGTTTCTAGCTCACATCTCAGGGTAGTTCCTAGCTCACATCTCAGGGTAGTTCCTAGCTCACATCTCAGGGTAGTTCCTAGCTCGCATCTCAGGGTTGGTTCTAGCTCACATCTCAGGGTTGTTTCTAGTTGACATCTCAGGGTTGTTCCTAGCTCACATCTCAGGGTTGTTTCTAGCTCACATCTCAGGAATGTCTCTAGCTTACATCTCAGGGTGGTTCCTAGCTCACATCTTAGGGTTGTTTCTAGCTTACATATCAGGGTTGTTTCTAGTTCACATCTCAGTGATGTTTCTAGCTCACATCTCAGGGTAGTTCCTAGCTCACATCTCAGCAATGTCTCTAGCTCACATCTCAGGGTAGTTCCTAGCTCGCATCTCAGGATTGTCTCTAGCTTCCATCTCAGGGTGGTTTCTAGCTCACATCTCAGGGTTGTTTCTAGCTCACATCTCAGGGTGGTTCCTAGCTCACATCTCAGGGTTATTTCTAGCTTGCATCTCAGGGTTGTTTCTGGCTCACATCTCAGGATGGTTCCTAGCTCTCATCTCAGGGTTATTTCTAGCTTGCATCTCAGGATTGTCTCTAGCTCACATCTCAGGATGGTTTCTAGCTCAAATCTCAGGATGGTTTCTAGCTCACATCTCAGGATGGTTTCTAGCTCACATCTCAGGGTAGTTCCTAGCTCACATCTCAGGGTAGTTCCTAGCTCACATCTCAGGGTAGTTCCTAGCTCGCATCTCAGGGTTGGTTCTAGCTCGCATCTCAGGGTTGTTTCTAGCTCGCATCTCAGGATTGTCTCTAGCTCGCATCTCAAGATGGTTTCTAGCTCACATCTCAGGATGGTTTCTAGCTCACATCTCAGGGTAGTTCCTAGCTCACATCTCAGGGTTGTTTCTAGCTCACATCACAGCGTTGTCTCTAGCTCACATCTCAGGGTAGTTCCTAGCTCGCATCTCAGGATTGTCTCTAGCTCACATCTCAGGGTAGTTCCTAGCTCACATCTCAGGGTGGTTCCTAGCTCACATCTCAGGGTTATTTCTAGCTTACATCTCAGGGTTGTTTCTAGCTCACATCTCAGGGTTGTTTCTAGCTCACATCTCAGGGTTGTTTCTAGCTCACATCTCAGGATGGTTCCTAGCTCTCATCTCAGGATTATTTATGGCTTGCATCTCAGGGTTGTTTCTAGCTCACATCACAGCGTTGTCTCTAGCTCACATCTCAGGGTGGTTCCTAGCTCGCATCCCAGGATGGTTTCTAGCTCACATCTCAGGGTAGTTCTTAGCTAACATCTCAGGGAGGTTCCTAGCTCACATCTCAGGGTTGTTTCTAGTTCACATCTCAGGATGGTTCCTAGCTCACATCTCAGGGTTGTTTCTAGCTCATTTCACAGTGTTGTCTCTAGCTCACATCTCAGGGTAGTTCCTAGCTCGCATCTCAGGATTGTCTCTAGCTCACATCTCAGGATTGTCTCTAGCTCACATCTCAGGATTGTCTCTAGCTCACATCTCAGGGTGGTTCCTAGCTCGCATCACAGGATTGTCTCTAGCTCACATCTCACGGTGGTTCCTAGCTCGCATCTCAGGGTTGTTTCTAGCTCACATCACAGCGTTGTCTCTAGCTCACATCTCAGGGTGGTTCCTAGCTCCCATCTCAGGGTTTTTTCTAGCTCACATCACAGCGTTGTCTCTAGCTCACATCTCAGGGTGCTTCCTAGCTCGCATCTCAGGATTGTCTCTAGCTCACATCTCAGGATGGTTCCTAGCTCACATCTTAGGGTTGTTTCTAGCTCATTTCACAGCGTTGTCTCTAGCTCACATCTCAGGGTGGTTCCTAGCTCGCATCCCAGGATGGTTTCTAGCTCGCATCTCAGGGTAGTTCTTAGCTAACATCTTAGGGAGGTTCCTAGCTCACATCTCAGGGTTGTTTCTAGTTCACATCTCAGGATGGTTCCTAGCTCACATCTCAGGGTTGTTTCTAGCTCATTTCACAGTGTTGTCTCTAGCTCACATCTCAGGGTAGTTTCTAGCTCGCATCTCAGGATTGTCTCTAGCTCACATCTCAGGATTGTCTCTAGCTCACATCTCAGGATTGTCTCTAGCTCACATCTCAGGGTGGTTCCTAGCTCGCATCACAGGATTGTCTCTAGCTCACATCTCACGGTGGTTCCTAGCTCGCATCTCAGGGTTGTTTCTAGCTCACATCACAGCGTTGTCTCTAGCTCACATCTCAGGGTGGGTACTAGCTCCCATCTCAGGGTTGTTTCTAGCTCACATCACAGCGTTGTCTCTAGCTCACATCTCAGGGTGCTTCCTAGCTCGCATCTCAGGATTGTCTCTAGCTCACATCACAGGATGGTTCCTAGCTCACATCTTAGGGTTGTTTCTAGCTCATTTCACAGCGTTGTCTCTAGCTCACATCTCAGGGTAGTTCCTGGCTCGCATCTCAGGATTGTCTCTAGCTCACATCTCAGGGTTGTTTCTAGCTCACATCACAGCGTTGTCTCTAGCTCACATCTCAGGGTGGTTCCTAGCTCGCATCCCAGGATGGTTTCTAGCTCACATCTCAGGGTAGTTCTTAGCTAACATCTCAGGGAGGTTCCTAGCTCACATCTCAGGGTTGTTTCTAGTTCACATCTCAGGATGGTTCATAGCTCACATCTCAGGGTTGTTTCTAGCTCATTTCACAGTGTTGTCTCTAGCTCACATCTCAGGGTAGTTCCTAGCTCGCATCTCAGGATTGTCTCTAGCTCACATCTCAGGATTGTCTCTAGCTCACATCTCAGGATTGTCTCTAGCTCACATCTCAGGGTGGTTCCTAGTTTGCATCACAGGATTGTCTCTAGCTCACATCTCACGGTGGTTCCTAGCTCGCATCTCAGGGTTGTTTCTAGCTCACATCACAGCGTTGTCTCTAGCTCACATCTCAGGGTGGTTCCTAGCTCCCATCTCAGGGTTGTTTCTAGCTCACATCACAGCGTTGTCTCTAGCTCACATCTCAGGGTGCTTCCTAGCTCACATCTCAGGATTGTCTCTAGCTCACATCTCAGGATGGTTCCTAGCTCACATCTTAGGGTTGTTTCTAGCTCATTTCACAGCGTTGTCTCTAGCTCACATCTCAGGGTAGTTCCTGGCTCGCATCTCAGGATTGTCTCTAGCTCACATCTCAGGGTGGTTACTAGCTCGCATCTCAGGATTGTCTCTAGCTCACATCTCAGGGTGGTTCCTAGCTCGCATCTCAGGATTGTCTCTAGCTCACATCTCAGGATGGTTCCTAGCTCACATCTTAGGGTTGTTTCTAGCTCATTTCACAGCGTTGTCTCTAGCTCACATCTCAGGGTAGTTCCTGGCTCGCATCTCAGGATTGTCTCTAGCTCACATCTCAGGGTGGTTACTAGCTCGCATCTCAGGATTGTCTCTAGCTCACATCTCAGGGTGGTTCCTAGCTCGCATCTCAGGATTGTCTCTAGCTCACATCATTAAAAGCCCTAGAGCCACATAATGCAAACTTGGATCATATGAAAAAAGCACTTAAGTCATCAAAATAAAGTAAAACAAATCCTCATATTATGTTATTGCAAAAATACTGAATTGCAGTGATAGTAACAAACATAAGTCATAACTGATCAGGATATAGGCCTGAAACAGGCTCCCCGGCCACGAGAGGGCACCAGTTAATACTAAATGTCAAATTGTAGCAAAAGCATGTCCTAAACGTCTCTGCCCTCTGTAGCTCATGAATGCACAGACTGTGAAGTGCTATGTTTCAAATTAGCCTGTCAGTCACCTCTCTCAAGTAGCATGTTGTAGAATGCTGACACTGATTGGTCACATCTACATACAATAACATGAACTTAAGTTTATAACCCTGTACAGCCAGGATAGATAGATAGATAGATAGATAAATAGATAGATAGATAGATAGATAGATAGATAGATAGATAGATAGATAGATGCATATAAAGATAGATAGATAGATGTATAGATAGATAGATAGATCAATTGAGATAGATAGAAAGATGCATATAAAGATAGATAGATAGAAAGATAGAGATAGAATGATATACATAAAGATAGCGATAGAAAGATATAGATAAAAATATAGATAGATAGATAGATAGATAGATAGATAGATAGATAAAGAGATAGATATAGGGATATATAGGTAGATACAGTGGATATAAAAAGTATACACACCCCTGTTAAAATGTCAGGTTTCTGTGCTGTAAAAAATGAGACAAAGATAAATCCTTTCAGAACTTTTTCCACCTTTAATGTGACCTATAAACTGTACAACTCAATTGAAAAACAAACTGAAATCTTTTAGGTGGAGGGAAGAAAAAAAAAGAAACATAATGTGGTTGCATAAGTCTGCACACCCTCTTATAACTGGGGATGTAGCTGTGTTCAGAATTAAGCAATCACATTCCAAATCATGTTAAATAGGAGTCAGCATACACGTGCCATCATTTAAAGTGCCTCTGATTAACCCCCCAAAAAGTTCAGCTGTTCTAGTTGGTCTTTTTTCTGAAATGTTCTTAGTCGCATCCCACAGCAAAAGCCATGGTCCACAGAGAGCTTCCAAAGCATCAGAGGGATCTCATTGTTAAAAGGTATCAGTCAGGAGAAGGGTACAAAAGAATTTCCAAGGCATTAGATATACCATGGAACACAGTGAACAGTCATCATCAAGTGGAGAAAATATGGCACAACAGTGACATTACCAAGAACTGGAGCTCTCTCCAAAATTGATGAAAAGACGAGAAGAAAACTGGTCTGGGAGGCCACCAAGAGGCCTACAGCAACATTAAAAGAGCTGCATGTGGGAAAAGGTGTTATGGTCTAATGAAACCAAGGTTGAACTTTTTGGCCATAATTCCAAAAGATATGTTTGGCGCAAAAACAACACTGCACATCACCAAAAGAACACCATACCCACAGTGAAGCATGGTGGTGGCAGCATCATGCTTTGGGGCTGTTTTTCTTCAGCTGGAGCTGGGGCCTTAGTTAAGATAGAGGGAATTATGAACAGTTCCAAATACCAGTCAATATTGGCACAAAACCTTCAGGCTTCTGCTAGAAAGCTGAACATGAAGAGGAACGTCATCTTTCAGCATGACAACGACCCAAAGCATACATCCAAATCAACAAAGGAATGGCTTCACCAGAAGAAGATTAAAGTTTTGGAATGGCCCAGCCAGAGCCCAGACCTGAATCCGATTGAAAATCTCTGGGGTGATCTGAAGAGGGCTGTGCACAGGAGATGCCCTCGCAATCTGACAGATTTGGAGTGTTTTTGCAAAGAAGAGTGGGCAAATCTTGCCAAGTCAAAATGTGCCATGCTGATAGACTCATACCCAAAAAGACTGGGTGCTGTAATAAAATCAAAAGGTGTTTCACAAAGTATTAGTTTAAGGGTGTGCATACTTATTCAACCATATTATTTTATTTTTCCCTTCCCTCTACCTAAAAGATTTCAGTTTGTTTTACAATTGAGTTGTACAGTTTATAGGTCACATTTAAGGTGGAAAAAGTTCTGAAATTATTTATCATTGTCTCATTTATTTACAGCACAGAAACCTGACATTTTAACAGGGGTGTGTAGACTTTTTATATCCACTGTAGATAAAGAGATAGATAGATGGATAGATAGATAGATAGATAGATAGACAGATAGAACTAGATATATAGATAGATAGAGAGATAGTTAGATAGAAATAGATAGATAGATAGAAAGATAGAGATAGAAAGATATATTTAAAGATATAGATAGATAGAGATAAATAGATTTAGATAGATAGAGATATAGAAAGATAGATAGATAGAGATAAATAGATATAGATATAGATAGATAGATAGATAGATAGATAGATAGATAGGGATATAGAGATATAGAAAGATAGATAGATAGATAGATAGATAGATAGATAGATAGATATAATATATGTGAGTGGATGTATATGTAAATTTGGTGAGGGGACACACTTTTTTTGCACTGGGGACCTCCATGCATTAGACTGTAATCCTACTTAGCATATCAAAGCAGCTAATTAGTATTTGAAAGTTGCTTATTTACATAAGTACACAGCAGAATCAATGAGGATTATCTCAGGAATGATTTGCTTTAGAAACACTCAAACTTTAATGTTCATATTTGCTACTCTCCAGATCCTATATTTGTCCAGGGGATGCAGAAGGATCTGTCTTGGATGCTGTCCTGAGAGGAGACTTTATGCACCTTATCTCCTGGGCAGATCCTTTGGACACCTGGTAGAGGGTGTCCTTTTATATTGACTTGTTTTCTTTAAACACTGATTTATTGTTACTATGTTGTTACTAAATAAACAAATAGATATTATGTGACAAGACAGATAAGAACACACCCTTTTCTTCAAGAGATACAGAACAAGCCGGATCTGTCTGAGTATTTTAGTCACTTATTATAATATAAAGGAGAGCCCATTAATATCCATGAAATATGTCGGCACAGATGGGTGAGAGCGCAGCCGACCATCCACAGGATGCCTGGCATCGCCAGCTTGTCTATTAATAGAAACACCATCCCCTCCATGAGGCTGCCTCACGAGTAGGCCTGCTGCGGGGGCTCCAAGGGACACAGCAAAGGTCCAAAAAATGAACAAATTCATGCAACAGCTTGTTAAACATTTGGAGTGGAAATGTTAGATAACTGAGCTTGAAAGTTGGTTAATTTAAAAGGGACATGGAAGGTTTCTTGATTCTAGGAATATAATGCGCTTATGTATCTATTTATTATTATTATTATTATTATTATTATTATTATCTTTTATTTGTAACATGCCCACATATTCTGCAGCGCTGTACAGGGGATAAGAAGAGAAGGTATACATGATTATACTATATTATCTGTATCTACTTTATTTTATTAGTAAACTCTGTATCTGCCTAAAATCATTCCATTTGTACCTGTTTGGGTCTGCCTGCTCATGCAGCTCATGAATACACAGACACAGTGTTTTAAATTAGCCTGTCAGTGACCTCTCTCAAGGAGCATGTTGCAGAATGTTGCCACTGATTATAAGCATTTGGAATGTCCCCAAATTAATGATAAATAACTGGATTTGAGGTGCTTGGAATCTCCTGGAGTTGTCACATTTTAGTTCATACACCCCACAGCTGGGGGCGGAGGACCGCAAACAAGCCTGTATTTGAGGATTTTCTGAGTCAATCAATACGCCTGTATGCTGTAAGAAAATCCTCAATTCCAGACACGTGTGCAGCTGCCGAGGACTAAACTTGCTCACCCCTGCCCCCAAGCATAACCTATCAATGGAGAGGTTCTGTAACATGTCACCCTTTAGCAGATCTAGCCCACCGTATCTGACCGTCCGCCTCAGCTTGGTGACAGGACACTTCTTTTCTGGGAAGCGGAATTTGGATGGTTTTCTCTTCCAAATGTCTGAGTGAGGAGCCCTGGTGAGTGGCCAAGATCAGTTAGTTAAACAGACGGCTCGAGCGATGCACGGTGACAATCTATATTTAGGCGATTACACCCTCCGAGATAGATCCGGCTGCGCCGTGTCCCACCAAGAGAAGGAATCACATCTCCACCGCCAGGAAAAGCAAAACAAACATTAACCTCCGAGCCCAAATACACTTAGGTTTTTATATTTAATATACAAGGGTTAAACAGATATGTGAACGCATCATTACACTTAATGTGCGGTAATTACCAGGCATTACAGGCCTTGGGTTTATATTTATTTTGCACTCTCATCCAGTGATCTGTCATTTCAGTCCAATTATATTCAAAGGGGCTCTGCAGGCCTGTAATATTTATCACTAATTTGGGGAAAATCCATATTATTGTGAACAGGGGCAAAGCTAGGAGGGACCCATGTAAAATATTTTGGGGGCTCCTTTCTGCATGGGGGGCAATTAAAAAGGAAAAATATATACAGGTAGTCCCATGGCAATCAGATCACCAACCTATAAAAATAATTATCCGCCCCTCTCTCATAATACATGAAAAGACAAAAAAAAATCAATATGTGCTCTTCTCTCTATGAAAAAACATGTGGATAAAGTGTTTTACTTTTTAAAACAGATGCCAAATTCATGGAGTTCTGATCAATTGAAGTTAGGCTATTTCAGTGTGTTGTCTCTGCCTGAATGAGTAATGAGCTCTGAACCGTGCGGGATATAATGAATATTAAGTCTGCACACCTTCTTAGAACTGGGGATGTAGCTGTGTTCAGAATTAAGCAATCACATTCCAAATCGTGTTAAATAGGAGTCAGCATACACCTGCCATCCTTTAAAGTGCCTCTGATTAACCCCAAATAAAGTTCAGCTGCTCTAGTTGGTCTTTCCTGAAATTTTCTTAGTCGCATCCCACAGCAAAAGCCATGGTCCACAGAGAGCTTCCAAAGCATCAGAGGGATCTCATTGTTAAAAGGTATCAGTCAGGAGAAGGGTACAAAAGAATTTCCAAGGCATTAGATATACCATGGAACACATTGAAGACAGTCATCATCAAGTGGAGAAAATATGGCACAACAGTGACATTACCAAGAACTGGAGCTTCCTCCAAAATTGATGAAAAGACGAGAAGAAAACTGGTCTGGGAGGCTACCAAGAGGCCTACAGCAACATTAAAGGAGCTGCAGGGATATCTGGCAAGTACTTGCTGTGTGGTACATGTGACAACAATCTCCCGTATTCTTCATATGTCTGGGCTATGGGGTAGAGTGGCAAGACAAAAGCCTTTTCTTACTAAGAAAAATATCCAAGCCAGGCTACATTTTGCAAAAACACATCTGAAGTCTCCCAAAAGCACATGGGAAAAGGTGATATGGTCTGAAGAAATCAAGGTTGAACTTTTTGGCCATAATTCCAAAAGATATGTTTGGCGCAAAAACAACACTGCACATCACCAAAAGAACACCATACCCACAGTGAAGCATGGTGGTGGCAGCATCATGCTTTGGGGATGTTTTTCTTCGGCTGGAACTGGGGCCTTAGTTAAGATAGAGGGAATTATGAACAGTTCCAAATACCAGTCAATATTGGCACAAAACCTTCAGGCTTCTGCTAGAAAGCTGAACATGAAGATGAACTTCATCTTTCAGCATGACAACGACCCAAAGCATACATCCAAATCAACAAAGGAATGGCTTCACCAGAAGAAGATTAAAGTTTTGGATATAAAAAGTCTACACACGCCTGTTAAAATGTCAGGTTTCTGTGCAGCAAAAAAATGAGACAAAGATAAATCATTTCAGAACTTTTTCCACCTTTAATGTGACTTATAAACTGTACAACTCAATTGAAAAACAAACTGAAATCTTTTAGGTAGAGGGAAGAAAAAATATAAAAATAAAATAATATGGTTGCATAAGTATGCACACCCTTAAACTAATACTTTGTTGAAACACCTTTTGATTTTATTACAGCACTCAGTCTTTTTGGGTATGAGTCTATCAGCATGGCACATTTTGACTTGGCAAGATTTGCCCACTCTTCTTTGCAAAAACACTCCAAATCTGTCAGATTGCGAGGGCATCTCCTGTGCACAGCCCTCTTCAGTCTGACTCTCCATGACCCTATGGGCCACAGCACATCAGGCACATTTGTGTCCGGTTGTGCCAATCCATAAGGTCCACAATTTGCTTGAATTTCAGTGGAGCTGCTATGACTTGCCGATCTTGAGTGATCATACATGGTTTAGCTCACAACTTCATTGAAAAATACAAACTACCTTCACCACGGCATGGCATATACAGTACTTACAAAAAAGTGAGTACACCCCTCACATTTTTCTAAATATTTTATTATATCTTTTCATGTGACAACACTGAAGGAATGACACTCTGCTACAATGTAAAGCAGTAACTGTACAGCCTGTATAACAGTGTAAATTTGCTGTCATCTCAAAATAACTCAACACACAGCCATTAATGTCTAAACCGTTGGCAACAAAAGTGAGTACACCCCTTCACTATGTCACAGTACATGTTCGCATTTATGGTTCCCTCAATGAACTGTAGCTCCCCAGTGCCGGCAGCACTCATGCAGGCCCATACCAAACATAGATACACATATGTCTATATGTGTATATATGTTTTCCATAATATTTTGTGGTGATTCCCCCTATATGCATTTACTGGCTGGTGTCTGATGCTGCCTCCACCCTCTCTGCATCACTGTTTACATTCAAACTGAGGGTTTCATCTCAAATCAGTGTTTTTTTGCTCTTTGTGCCTTATCCGTTTATCTGTCATTTAGGGATTATTTCAACTACCTTTCCTCAGTACAGATGTATATTTTTGGTGCTGGGAGTGTCATGGTCTGGGCTTGCATGAGTGCTGCTGGCACTGGGGGGGCTACAGTTCATTGAGGGAACCATGAATACCAACATGTACTGTGACATACTGAAGCAGAGCATGATCCACTTCCTTCAGAGACTGGGCCGAAGGGCAGTATTCCAGCATGATAACAACCCAAAACACACCTCCAAGACGACCACTGCCTTGCTAAAGAAGCTGAAGGTAAAGGTGGTGGACTGGCCAAGATTGCCCTAGACCTAAACCCTATTGAGCATCTGTGGGGCATCCTCAAACGGAAGGTGGGGGAGTGCAAGGTCTCTAACATCCACCAGCTCTGTGATGTCATCATGGAGGAGTGGAAGAGGACTCCAGTGGCAACCTGTGAAGCTCTGGTGAACTCCATGCCCATGAGGGTTAAGGCAGTGCTGGAAAATAATGGTGGCCACACAAAATATTGACACTTTGGGCCCAATTTGGATATTTCCACTTAGGGGTGTACTCACTTTTGTTGCCAACGGTTTAGACATTAATGGCTGTGTGTTGAGTTATTTTGAGGGGACAGCAAATTTACACTGTTATCCAGGCTGTACACTTACTACTTTACATTGTAGCAGAGGGCCATTTCTTCAGTGTTTTCACATGAAAATATAATGTATATATAATTTGAAAAAACTAGTTTACATAATGATTCAATATATATATATATATATATATATATATATATATATATATATATATATAAATATAGAGTTTAAATAACACACATATGATTGATATATTCTTGTCATTGCTAAAGCAATACACATACATATTATGATTATATACTGAATGTAAGATCACTACTACAGATGCCGTCAGGGCTCATCAGTATTTCCCAGGTTATTTAGGACTGATCCTAAAAAGAGGAGTCTAGTAAGTTGTGGCTTTACTTTGAAGCCAAATACTTTTTCAAAGTAAACTATCCTTTTAAGGGACTATGTGACCCCCAAATCAAGTTGTTTTTTTAGTTTATTCTTAAAGAGCATAAAAAAAACTGACTACATGTTGTGTTAGCCATTGTTTTGCTAAAGTAAGAAATTTCATGTTATTGTTGCTGTATTTATATGCAAATGATCGTCTCTTAATTAGTTGCTTTGATGTGCTAATTAGGAATATAGTTTGCTTGTCTGTATCTGCAGTGGCCAAAATAAAGACATGCAATGTTATCTGGCAGTTAGATCCTTTTCCTGACCTTATCAAGTACTCTGGGTCGCACATTAGCATACTGAGATGCAAAATCAGTTCTAAATATTTCAGAAATAATTTACTGTACAGAAAAACTGTTAATACAATGTATAGTGGAGTCCCTTTAATAGGACATTGTGACCTCAACAATGAGTTGGTTTCATCTTAAAATTAAACTGTCTATATATTTATTCTCTAGCCATTTACAGTAAATAATTCCTGAGATATTCATTTGTTTATTTGGCTTGTTTATGCTAATTAGCGGCTCTCAATGATTGATAAATGTGTTTAACTGCATGATAACGCTGGGTAACAATGTTTTGCCACCACAGAAACAAACAAGCAGATTTTGTTGCTAATTAGCACATTAAAGCATCTCATTAGAATTTGGATAATAATGCAGTACACAATGCTGAATATCTCAGAAGTGCAGTTTTACATGTCATGATATAATATCCCAAGGAATTAGGCTGGGGCTGCGAGGAAAGCAACTGAGAGTCAAGTGCTGCCCCCTGCAGCCCATTACTCAACACTGCCTTACAGATCAGTAACCTTATCAAATAGTACCTTGTTGTGGTGAACAGGCTTGTGTACTTCAATGAAGCTGTGAGCTATACCATGTAGGGCCACCCAAGATGGGCAGGTCATAGCAGAGACCTCAGACAAACTGTATATCTCTGCCAAGAAACTTTTGTGGACAAGAACAAACAGACACATAATGAACCTGGAGTGATATGGTCCATAGGGTCACGGAGAGTCGGACATGACTGAACAAACAGTGAAGATCATGAAAACGTATCTAGCATCATGACACAGCAAAGGTCCCAGTTAGTGCTAAAAATAAATAAATATATACATTTGCAATTCATTGCTACTCTAAAATTTGAGTGGAAATGTTGTATAATTGCAAGTTAGGTATTTTAAGTATAACTTATCTATAAAGGTCCTCCATCTCTCTAACGTTCTCTAGGGCCATCAAAGGGATATAAACGGTTCCTGGATTTTACTAGGAATAAAATATCCCTGTGTATCTATTACATTTATGTACTTTACTTTATTAAGAAGAGCCTATAAGCTCTCTTTTACTACCTAAAATCAAACTAATTATAATACAGGGGTAAGTTAAAGTCAAAATCATATTACAAAATGAATAAAAGAGTAGAGGGCTCTGTCTTTGAACTTAAAATCAAGTCTACACAGAGCTTTCCCTAATGCACATAAGATTGAAAACTCACAGACTTACAATCTAAAGGGTATAGGAGAGGTATAGAAGGATTACAGATGTGATGTGTATATTAGGGCTGGATGTGATAGGCTTTTTTAAACAGATTAATTTTTATTGAGGATTTGAAGGATTTGAGGCAGGAGGATAGTCTAGTGGAGCAAGGCAAGGAGTTCAAAAGAATAGGGGCAGCACAAGAAGTCCTGAAGACAGAGGTGATAAGAGGATGAAAGGAGAAGGTCATTAGCAGAGTGGAGAGGGCAGTTGGGGTGTACTTAGAGATGAGAGCAGAGATATAAGAGGGTGCATTATTGATGAGGACATTATAGGTTAGGGTCATGATTTTTCTGGAGGCTACAGGAAGCCAATGGAGTGACTGACAGAGAGGAGCTGTAGATACAGAATGTTGAGTATGGTGGATGAGTCTAGCGGAGGCATTCAGTATGGAATGGAGTGGAGAGAGAGACCGGGGATGGGAGGCCAGCAAGGAGAGCGTTGCAGTAGTCAAGACGAGATGTTGAGAGAATGGATTAGGATTTTAGTTGTGTCTTGTGTGAGATAGTGACGTATTTTGGCGATGTTTTTTTTTGGTGAAAAAGACAGGATTTTGGTAAGGATTTTATGTGAGGAGTGAAAGAGAGGGCAGGGTCCAACAGAACCCCAAGACAACGGGCCTGGGAGATGGGAGTGATGATGGCATTGTCAACAGTGGGAGATATATGTGGAGTGGAAGCTGTGGTAGAGGGCGGGAAGATTAAGAGCTCAGTCTTTGACATGTTTAGTTTGAGTTGACGGGAGGACATCCAGGAGGATTCACTAGAGAGGCAGCTTGCCACTTGTGCTAGGATAGAGGGAGATAGATCTGGTGCTGAGAGGTAAATTTGAGTGTCATCTGCATATAGATGGTATTGAAAACCAAAAGATTTTATTAGGGTACCAAAGGAAGAAGTATAGATGGAGAAAAGGTGGGGGCCAAGGATAGAACCATGGGCTACGCCAACATTCAGAGGGCAAGGCGAAAAAGAGGTGCCAGAGAAGGAGACACTAAATGTTAGGTCTTTAAGGTAGGATGAGAACCATAAGAGAGCAGTATCATGGATGCCAAGAGAACAGAGAATTTGAATGAGAAGTGGGTGGTCAACAGTGTCAAAGACAACAGTGAGATCCAGAAGAATCAGAATAGAGTAGTGACCCTTTGACTTAGCGGTGAGCAAGTAATTAGTTACTTTAGTGAGAGCTGTTTTTCCTTGAGTGTTGAGGTTGGAAACCAGATTGGAAGGTGTCAAGGAAGGAGTTAGAGGAAATAAAGTGGGTAAGGAGGTTGTAAAGGAGGTGCTCAAGCAGTTTTGAAGCCAGGGGAAGTAGAGAGATAGGGTAATAGTTAGATGCAGAAGCTGGATCAGATGAGGGATTTTTAAGAATGGGTGAAATTATGGCATGTTTTAAAGAAGAAAAAAAAGTTGAAAATATGTGAGAGGGCTGGGATACGTGTGGCAGAGAAGGGAGGAATAAGTTGTGATGGAATGGGGTCATTTGGAGAGGTTGTAAGGCAAGAGGATGAAAGTAGATTAGGAACTTGTCCTCAGTTACAGGGTGAAAAGAATCCATGATGGATGTGGGATTTGGGAAGGGTAAAGGCTGGGAGGTGTCGGTTTGTTTGAATTTAGGCAGTAAAAACTGAGATTATAAGCACTTCTTTATAAAATAAAGTATATAAAAGAAACAGATACACTGGTATATTATATACATAGTAAAAACCAGGATCTTTCCAAATCCCTTTAAGTGGGGTGATGAAAAGAGTGTGTTCCCTTGAGCAATAATAATAGTCACAGTGATTCCTAGGTGTTAATCTTATTAATAATTCTAATCAACAATAACTTGGCACGGTCTTCTTTATCACTTTTATAAGCTTTTTTGACTTCTTGTTATTACTTTCTCAGTAGGGTATATCCTTATAAGTCATTTGCTCAATACAGAATTGGGAAATTAATATAACAAATCTTTATTATAAATATATCACAACGGCGAAGTTAAAAACTGGTTAAAAAATCCAGGATTGAACACACAAATTAAAAGAGGACAAGATAATATGGGACAAATGAGAGCCTTTCACTTCTCAGTGAAATTAGTTATATTATAAAGTAATAACCCTTAAATAAGGGGGTACTCTTTGTCCCACTTAGCAGTGTTGTGCCTTTTTTGTATGTGGGTATAATTACTCCATTGCACATGTGCCCCAAACCTTATTTAAGTTCAAGAGTAAGTCTCAAGAGTTTTTACTTGTTAGTAAGCAATAAAGATTGAGTATTATTACTAATTGGAAGATTTATATATCCAAAAAGAAAAGCAGATACTTATATTTCATAGTGAACCCCCCTCTCAGGTGTATAGAGAGTCAAAATGGAATTCCAAGTAGGGGTTAAGTGATAATCATTAGTATTCACTGCCAGCTATCACAAGCTGGTAGGCTAATAGAGCTGATGGACTATAAAGTATAGGAGACTGTAAGCTGAAGTAACAGTGACAGAATGTGTCTAAGGTAACAAATCCTGCAGAACAACAGTCGCCAGTCACATGCATAAATATTGGGTTAGGACAGGTAAGGGCACACAGACACTCTCATACACTGCTAGTACGCGATCACTGCGCGCTCAAACGAACGGAGGCACGCAGCGTCGCACGCCTGACGCGTTTCGACGTCACTGGACGTCTTCCTCAAAGGCAAACACGGGTTGCTAAGGCGCCCGTCTATTTAACTGGTTAGCGTAACCATGGAGACCTTGTGTAATATCACGTGGGGTCAGAGAAGGGAAAACGGAGCTGCTAGTACTGAAAGGCTTATGTAAAGGGGACACAGCCCACTGGTCCTGTACAGTATGGCTCAAAATGAATACAAAAACGGGGAGAGAGTAAAATGTGAAGGAATATGGTATAATACAGACAGAATATGCAGTCAAAGCAAAGATGGGAATCAATAACCATTGTAAAGGAGGTAATACTTATGAGAAGAGGAACAGGAGGATAGTATAGATAAAAGGAATAAAGTGAACTAGAGAGGGATAAAGCAAAAAATCATGAAAGATATACTACATGCTACTGAACAGTAACAAGTAGTGAGAGAAAGAAGGTATGCTACTAAGAGAGAAGAGAAATAGACCCATGCAAAAATGAACATCCTACTAGAGTGATGTGTGAAGTAAAATAATGAAAAAATGAAATATAATATATGTATAAGGCAAACTGAGTATGTGATAAGAAGAGTAAGTCTAGAATGAAATACTATATATGTGTATGTGTAACATAGCAGGATAATCCTGCTAATTGGAATAAGTGGCTATAGTGAAAAATACTAAACAGGATCATAAGAACTATGACCCAATAAGTCCCGGCTAAGGGAGACTTCTCTATCAAAAAAGGTGGAAGTGGTGTGGAAATACCACAGAGGGGATAAGATGGCTATCCTAATAAAGTGTGTGAGGAGTGTAAGAATCAAAAAGGTGCATTGATATAATGAGTGAGATTGATAATCTCTAAAAAGTAATCTACTCCAGATTGCGGCCTACTGAGAAATAAGGAGGCTAAAGAGTAAGTAGTTTCCTCTAGATTATAAACTGGACTTATAGCTAAATGAAGGAACCTCTCTTAAATGAAGGAAGTGAAAGTAAAACCTTCATTCAGTCCTTGTGGTGATAATGCTTTAAGTTTGTAGATCCAGCGTGCTTCACACTGGAGCAATTTTCTATCCAAATCTCCTTTTCTAGGGCCCATATGTACCCTTTCAAGTATGGTAAATGTAAGAACATCACTGTTGCCTCTATGATAACACCTCACGTGGCGTGCCAAAGGTGTGTCAAGATTATTTTTGATCGAGTAGACGTGTTCCCCTATTCTTCTGCGTACTTGGCGCCTCGTTTTACCTACATAGATCTTAGAACAAAGGCAGGTCGCCACATAAATAACGCTTGTGGAACAACAATTAGTAAATTCTTTAAGTTTAAATTCCTCGCCACTTACTGGATGTTGAAAAGACTTAGATGGTTTAATATATTTACAAAATTTACATTTGCCACACCTGAAGCAGCCAGATAATGGTCTCAACCATGTGGGTTTAGGTCCTTGCTTTTTAAAGTAACCGTGGACCAACATGTCCTTAAGGTTTTTTCCCCTCCGATAGGTGACCGATGGTTTAGGTGGTAGGCAGTCCTCTAGATCCTCATCATTTTTTAACAAGTGCCAATTTTTGGATAGGATGCTATGAATTCTATCTGAGTCATATCCAAAGGTCAGGATACATCTAGGTTGGTTCTCTTGCAAATTCTTACTTGCTTTCATCTTTTGGGTATGTAGCCCATTGAGGAGTTCAGTTCTATTACAATCCAAGGCGTATTTAAATGCCTTTTTCAGGCATTTATTGGGGTAACCCCTTTCTTGGAATCTTTTTCTGAGTTTGTCCGCTTCTAATTTGAATTCATTATCCGTACTGCAGTTCCTTCTGAGCCTAAGGTACTGACCTCTGGGGATCCCTCTCTTTAATGGTAAGAAATGCTGACTTTCCCATCTTAGCAGAGTATTTGTTGCCGTATCTTTCCTAAATGTGGTGGTAGATACTTTGCCATATTCATCTTTATTGATGAGTAAGTCCAAGAAGGTGACTTGAGTGGGGTTAATATCGTATGTAAATTTTAGACCAATTACATTAGTATTAAGAACTTTCATCAGCTCCTCAAATTGTATTCTGGTGCCTGTCCAGACAACCAGAATATCGTCTATATAGCGTCGCCACAAGATGGCGTGTTGCATGAGTGACATATGAATGTCGTCAAATACAATTTTCTCCTCCCACCAACCTAACAGTAAGTTCGCATACCCTGGGGCACAAGAGGTGCCCATGGCTGTACCTTTACGTTGGTGGTACCATTTATCATCAAAGATAAAGTAATTATGTTTGAGAACATATTCCAAAAGTTGAAGTAAAAAGAAGTTGAATTTAACTTCATTAGAGCTTTTTGTGCTTAAAAAGTATTTGACTGCTTCCATGCCAAAATCATGGGGAATACTGCTATATAGGGCCTCAACGTCAATTGACGCCAACCAGGAATGCTCTGGGATATACAGGTCCTCTAGCTGTTTTAGGATGTCATTTGTGTCCATAACATAAGATGGTAAGCTTTGCACTAAGTCTCTAAGATAAAAGTCCACAAAGATGCTTGCATTGGATGAGAGATTGTTCGAACCAGATATTATTGGTCTACCAGGAATAGGGGAAGTCTTCTTATGCACCTTAGGAAGGGCATAAAAGGTAGAAATGGTGGAACATTTGGGAAGAAGGAATGTGTAAGTCTGCTCATCAATGATTTTATCCAATTTGGCATTGTCTAAGATGTTTTTCAATGCTATTCTATAGTCCTTTGTGGGATTATTTGATAGCACTTCATAGGTGACAGTATCATCCAAAATTTTTTTGCACATTTTTATATAGTCGTCATTTCCCATTAACACTATATTCCCGCCTTTGTCTGCAGGCTTAATTTGTATGTCCTGACATTTTTTGAGCTCATCAAGTGCCTTGTATTCATTCTTTGTGAGGTTATATTCCTTGCAAAATTTAGAGTAGTCAAGTTCTTCAATTTCTCTAGTAACCTGCTGTAGGAATACCCAAATATTTGCAAAGTCCTTAAGAAATGGAGTAAAAGAACTTTTATTTTTCCATTTCTTTTGGTGCATAGTAGAATGTAATGGATCAGGGTGGTTTTCGTTCAATAATGACAAAAAGGTCTGAAAGGTTTCAATATCCTCCTTACTCACACCTAGACTCATATACTCCCTTTCTTGTTTATTTTTGTAAAACTTATGTAAAGCAAGTTTCCTAGCAAAAAGATTCACATCTTTGATATGAGTGAATTTATCAGTTCTAGAGGTAGGAACAAAAGTTAAGCCTTTTTTGAGAATTGACTCATGATCACTGTTGAGATTAAAATCAGAGAGATTCACAATTTGCAGGCTTTGATCATTAGCTATGTTGTTCCTCTGCCTGTCTGATCTTCTTTGTTTTTTCTGTTCCTCATGATCCTTTCTGAGCCTCTCCTTGCATGTTGGCCTCTTTCTAAAAAACCTTCATTATTGTAAGCAGTAGGTGTCCTAGCATTTGTGAATGATCTCATCTCATATGGTTCTCTTCTATAAGTTGTATTGGGAAGTCTGGGCCTAGTAGTATGTCCTGTACTATCTTCCAGATCTGAATTTTCAAAATCAGAGGAGCTAATGTCTGAACCTCTTGGTTTGTTAGTAGAGAACCGTTTAAAGATCTTCCCATTTTTAAAATCAGTTTGGTCTCTCCAGAATTTTTTCTGTTTTCGTTCCCTGATCTCTTTTTTGAATCTATCCATATTGTCATTAAGTTTCTTGCAGTATACATCATACTCTGTCAATTCAGAAAGTTTATTAAACTCTTGTTGACAAAGTTGGATCTTTGGTTTAATACTCTCAAGATTTTGCTGTTCAGTTTCTATAATGAGAGATATCAGATCAAATGAACATTTGAGGAGTATTTCTTTCCATTTATTCAAAAAAGTTTCATTACTTAGATTTATTGCTGGGGTAACATTGACCCTAAGACCCCTGGGAACAATTTTATTTTTCAAATAATTCTGGAGACTACTTATCTCCCATACTGATTTTACTTGTTTTTTCATAGTTGTTAATAATTCACTAAATGTGTTTCTTATATCTTTATTGTCATTTAACAAAGGTTCTGATTTTAGTGAGAAGCTTTCTTCAGCCTCTTTCAAAAGTGACTCAATATCCATATTGGGAATGGTAGTATTCGACATTTTAAAGCAATCCCCCCCTTTCTCACAATCCACGTGTAAATTGATAAATAATAATTAATGCTTCCAAGAAAAGTGGATTAAACCACAAAGTATAGAACTAAAAGTACAAACATAGGATTGCTAAGCTCCCAAGGTGTCTACCACCTATAATGAAATCATTTGCTCAATACAGAATTGGGAAATTAATATAACAAATCTTTATTATAAATATATCACAACGGCGAAGTTAAAAACTGGTTAAAAAATCCAGGATTGAACACACAAATTAAAAGAGGACAAGATAATATGGGACAAATGAGAGCCTTTCACTTCTCAGTGAAATTAGTTATATTATAAAGTAATAACCCTTAAATAAGGGGGTACTCTTTGTCCCACTTAGCAGTGTTGTGCCTTTTTTGTATGTGGGTATAATTACTCCATTGCACATGTGCCCCAAACCTTATTTAAGTTCAAGAGTAAGTCTCAAGAGTTTTTACTTGTTAGTAAGCAATAAAGATTGAGTATTATTACTAATTGGAAGATTTATATATCCAAAAAGAAAAGCAGATACTTATATTTCATAGTGAACCCCCCTCTCAGGTGTATAGAGAGTCAAAATGGAATTCCAAGTAGGGGTTAAGTGATAATCATTAGTATTCACTGCCAGCTATCACAAGCTGGTAGGCTAATAGAGCTGATGGACTATAAAGTATAGGAGACTGTAAGCTGAAGTAACAGTGACAGAATGTGTCTAAGGTAACAAATCCTGCAGAACAACAGTCGCCAGTCACATGCATAAATATTGGGTTAGGACAGGTAAGGGCACACAGACACTCTCATACACTGCTAGTACGCGATCACTGCGCGCTCAAACGAACGGAGGCACGCAGCGTCGCACGCCTGACGCGTTTCGACGTCACTGGACGTCTTCCTCAAAGGCAAACACGGGTTGCTAAGGCGCCCGTCTATTTAACTGGTTAGCGTAACCATGGAGACCTTGTGTAATATCACGTGGGGTCAGAGAAGGGAAAACGGAGCTGCTAGTACTGAAAGGCTTATGTAAAGGGGACACAGCCCACTGGTCCTGTACAGTATGGCTCAAAATGAATACAAAAACGGGGAGAGAGTAAAATGTGAAGGAATATGGTATAATACAGACAGAATATGCAGTCAAAGCAAAGATGGGAATCAATAACCATTGTAAAGGAGGTAATACTTATGAGAAGAGGAACAGGAGGATAGTATAGATAAAAGGAATAAAGTGAACTAGAGAGGGATAAAGCAAAAAATCATGAAAGATATACTACATGCTACTGAACAGTAACAAGTAGTGAGAGAAAGAAGGTATGCTACTAAGAGAGAAGAGAAATAGACCCATGCAAAAATGAACATCCTACTAGAGTGATGTGTGAAGTAAAATAATGAAAAAATGAAATATAATATATGTATAAGGCAAACTGAGTATGTGATAAGAAGAGTAAGTCTAGAATGAAATACTATATATGTGTATGTGTAACATAGCAGGATAATCCTGCTAATTGGAATAAGTGGCTATAGTGAAAAATACTAAACAGGATCATAAGAACTATGACCCAATAAGTCCCGGCTAAGGGAGACTTCTCTATCAAAAAAGGTGGAAGTGGTGTGGAAATACCACAGAGGGGATAAGATGGCTATCCTAATAAAGTGTGTGAGGAGTGTAAGAATCAAAAAGGTGCATTGATATAATGAGTGAGATTGATAATCTCTAAAAAGTAATCTACTCCAGATTGCGGCCTACTGAGAAATAAGGAGGCTAAAGAGTAAGTAGTTTCCTCTAGATTATAAACTGGACTTATAGCTAAATGAAGGAACCTCTCTTAAATGAAGGAAGTGAAAGTAAAACCTTCATTCAGTCCTTGTGGTGATAATGCTTTAAGTTTGTAGATCCAGCGTGCTTCACACTGGAGCAATTTTCTATCCAAATCTCCTTTTCTAGGGCCCATATGTACCCTTTCAAGTATGGTAAATGTAAGAACATCACTGTTGCCTCTATGATAACACCTCACGTGGCGTGCCAAAGGTGTGTCAAGATTATTTTTGATCGAGTAGACGTGTTCCCCTATTCTTCTGCGTACTTGGCGCCTCGTTTTACCTACATAGATCTTAGAACAAAGGCAGGTCGCCACATAAATAACGCTTGTGGAACAACAATTAGTAAATTCTTTAAGTTTAAATTCCTCGCCACTTACTGGATGTTGAAAAGACTTAGATGGTTTAATATATTTACAAAATTTACATTTGCCACACCTGAAGCAGCCAGATAATGGTCTCAACCATGTGGGTTTAGGTCCTTGCTTTTTAAAGTAACCGTGGACCAACATGTCCTTAAGGTTTTTTCCCCTCCGATAGGTGACCGATGGTTTAGGTGGTAGGCAGTCCTCTAGATCCTCATCATTTTTTAACAAGTGCCAATTTTTGGATAGGATGCTATGAATTCTATCTGAGTCATATCCAAAGGTCAGGATACATCTAGGTTGGTTCTCTTGCAAATTCTTACTTGCTTTCATCTTTTGGGTATGTAGCCCATTGAGGAGTTCAGTTCTATTACAATCCAAGGCGTATTTAAATGCCTTTTTCAGGCATTTATTGGGGTAACCCCTTTCTTGGAATCTTTTTCTGAGTTTGTCCGCTTCTAATTTGAATTCATTATCCGTACTGCAGTTCCTTCTGAGCCTAAGGTACTGACCTCTGGGGATCCCTCTCTTTAATGGTAAGAAATGCTGACTTTCCCATCTTAGCAGAGTATTTGTTGCCGTATCTTTCCTAAATGTGGTGGTAGATACTTTGCCATATTCATCTTTATTGATGAGTAAGTCCAAGAAGGTGACTTGAGTGGGGTTAATATCGTATGTAAATTTTAGACCAATTACATTAGTATTAAGAACTTTCATCAGCTCCTCAAATTGTATTCTGGTGCCTGTCCAGACAACCAGAATATCGTCTATATAGCGTCGCCACAAGATGGCGTGTTGCATGAGTGACATATGAATGTCGTCAAATACAATTTTCTCCTCCCACCAACCTAACAGTAAGTTCGCATACCCTGGGGCACAAGAGGTGCCCATGGCTGTACCTTTACGTTGGTGGTACCATTTATCATCAAAGATAAAGTAATTATGTTTGAGAACATATTCCAAAAGTTGAAGTAAAAAGAAGTTGAATTTAACTTCATTAGAGCTTTTTGTGCTTAAAAAGTATTTGACTGCTTCCATGCCAAAATCATGGGGAATACTGCTATATAGGGCCTCAACGTCAATTGACGCCAACCAGGAATGCTCTGGGATATACAGGTCCTCTAGCTGTTTTAGGATGTCATTTGTGTCCATAACATAAGATGGTAAGCTTTGCACTAAGTCTCTAAGATAAAAGTCCACAAAGATGCTTGCATTGGATGAGAGATTGTTCGAACCAGATATTATTGGTCTACCAGGAATAGGGGAAGTCTTCTTATGCACCTTAGGAAGGGCATAAAAGGTAGAAATGGTGGAACATTTGGGAAGAAGGAATGTGTAAGTCTGCTCATCAATGATTTTATCCAATTTGGCATTGTCTAAGATGTTTTTCAATGCTATTCTATAGTCCTTTGTGGGATTATTTGATAGCACTTCATAGGTGACAGTATCATCCAAAATTTTTTTGCACATTTTTATATAGTCGTCATTTCCCATTAACACTATATTCCCGCCTTTGTCTGCAGGCTTAATTTGTATGTCCTGACATTTTTTGAGCTCATCAAGTGCCTTGTATTCATTCTTTGTGAGGTTATATTCCTTGCAAAATTTAGAGTAGTCAAGTTCTTCAATTTCTCTAGTAACCTGCTGTAGGAATACCCAAATATTTGCAAAGTCCTTAAGAAATGGAGTAAAAGAACTTTTATTTTTCCATTTCTTTTGGTGCATAGTAGAATGTAATGGATCAGGGTGGTTTTCGTTCAATAATGACAAAAAGGTCTGAAAGGTTTCAATATCCTCCTTACTCACACCTAGACTCATATACTCCCTTTCTTGTTTATTTTTGTAAAACTTATGTAAAGCAAGTTTCCTAGCAAAAAGATTCACATCTTTGATATGAGTGAATTTATCAGTTCTAGAGGTAGGAACAAAAGTTAAGCCTTTTTTGAGAATTGACTCATGATCACTGTTGAGATTAAAATCAGAGAGATTCACAATTTGCAGGCTTTGATCATTAGCTATGTTGTTCCTCTGCCTGTCTGATCTTCTTTGTTTTTTCTGTTCCTCATGATCCTTTCTGAGCCTCTCCTTGCATGTTGGCCTCTTTCTAAAAAACCTTCATTATTGTAAGCAGTAGGTGTCCTAGCATTTGTGAATGATCTCATCTCATATGGTTCTCTTCTATAAGTTGTATTGGGAAGTCTGGGCCTAGTAGTATGTCCTGTACTATCTTCCAGATCTGAATTTTCAAAATCAGAGGAGCTAATGTCTGAACCTCTTGGTTTGTTAGTAGAGAACCGTTTAAAGATCTTCCCATTTTTAAAATCAGTTTGGTCTCTCCAGAATTTTTTCTGTTTTCGTTCCCTGATCTCTTTTTTGAATCTATCCATATTGTCATTAAGTTTCTTGCAGTATACATCATACTCTGTCAATTCAGAAAGTTTATTAAACTCTTGTTGACAAAGTTGGATCTTTGGTTTAATACTCTCAAGATTTTGCTGTTCAGTTTCTATAATGAGAGATATCAGATCAAATGAACATTTGAGGAGTATTTCTTTCCATTTATTCAAAAAAGTTTCATTACTTAGATTTATTGCTGGGGTAACATTGACCCTAAGACCCCTGGGAACAATTTTATTTTTCAAATAATTCTGGAGACTACTTATCTCCCATACTGATTTTACTTGTTTTTTCATAGTTGTTAATAATTCACTAAATGTGCAGTACGGATAATGAATTCAAATTAGAAGCGGACAAACTCAGAAAAAGATTCCAAGAAAGGGGTTACCCCAATAAATGCCTGAAAAAGGCATTTAAATACGCCTTGGATTGTAATAGAACTGAACTCCTCAATGGGCTACATACCCAAAAGATGAAAGCAAGTAAGAATTTGCAAGAGAACCAACCTAGATGTATCCTGACCTTTGGATATGACTCAGATAGAATTCATAGCATCCTATCCAAAAATTGGCACTTGTTAAAAAATGATGAGGATCTAGAGGACTGCCTACCACCTAAACCATCGGTCACCTATCGGAGGGGAAAAAACCTTAAGGACATGTTGGTCCACGGTTACTTTAAAAAGCAAGGACCTAAACCCACATGGTTGAGACCATTATCTGGCTGCTTCAGGTGTGGCAAATGTAAATTTTGTAAATATATTAAACCATCTAAGTCTTTTCAACATCCAGTAAGTGGCGAGGAATTTAAACTTAAAGAATTTACTAATTGTTGTTCCACAAGCGTTATTTATGTGGCGACCTGCCTTTGTTCTAAGATCTATGTAGGTAAAACGAGGCGCCAAGTACGCAGAAGAATAGGGGAACACGTCTACTCGATCAAAAATAATCTTGACACACCTTTGGCACGCCACGTGAGGTGTTATCATAGAGGCAACAGTGATGTTCTTACATTTACCATACTTGAAAGGGTACATATGGGCCCTAGAAAAGGAGATTTGGATAGAAAATTGCTCCAGTGTGAAGCACGCTGGATCTACAAACTTAAAGCATTATCACCACAAGGACTGAATGAAGGTTTTACTTTCACTTCCTTCATTTAAGAGAGGTTCCTTCATTTAGCTATAAGTCCAGTTTATAATCTAGAGGAAACTACTTACTCTTTAGCCTCCTTATTTCTCAGTAGGCCGCAATCTGGAGTAGATTACTTTTTAGAGATTATCAATCTCACTCATTATATCAATGCACCTTTTTGATTCTTACACTCCTCACACACTTTATTAGGATAGCCATCTTATCCCCTCTGTGGTATTTCCACACCACTTCCACCTTTTTTGATAGAGAAGTCTCCCTTAGCCGGGACTTATTGGGTCATAGTTCTTATGATCCTGTTTAGTATTTTTCACTATAGCCACTTATTCCAATTAGCAGGATTATCCTGCTATGTTACACATACACATATATAGTATTTCATTCTAGACTTACTCTTCTTATCACATACTCAGTTTGCCTTATACATATATTATATTTCATTTTTTCATTATTTTACTTCACACATCACTCTAGTAGGATGTTCATTTTTGCATGGGTCTATTTCTCTTCTCTCTTAGTAGCATACCTTCTTTCTCTCACTACTTGTTACTGTTCAGTAGCATGTAGTATATCTTTCATGATTTTTTGCTTTATCCCTCTCTAGTTCACTTTATTCCTTTTATCTATACTATCCTCCTGTTCCTCTTCTCATAAGTATTACCTCCTTTACAATGGTTATTGATTCCCATCTTTGCTTTGACTGCATATTCTGTCTGTATTATACCATATTCCTTCACATTTTACTCTCTCCCCGTTTTTGTATTCATTTTGAGCCATACTGTACAGGACCAGTGGGCTGTGTCCCCTTTACATAAGCCTTTCAGTACTAGCAGCTCCGTTTTCCCTTCTCTGACCCCACGTGATATTACACAAGGTCTCCATGGTTACGCTAACCAGTTAAATAGACGGGCGCCTTAGCAACCCGTGTTTGCCTTTGAGGAAGACGTCCAGTGACGTCGAAACGCGTCAGGCGTGCGACGCTGCGTGCCTCCGTTCGTTTGAGCGCGCAGTGATCGCGTACTAGCAGTGTATGAGAGTGTCTGTGTGCCCTTACCTGTCCTAACCCAATATTTATGCATGTGACTGGCGACTGTTGTTCTGCAGGATTTGTTACCTTAGACACATTCTGTCACTGTTACTTCAGCTTACAGTCTCCTATACTTTATAGTCCATCAGCTCTATTAGCCTACCAGCTTGTGATAGCTGGCAGTGAATACTAATGATTATCACTTAACCCCTACTTGGAATTCCATTTTGACTCTCTATACACCTGAGAGGGGGGTTCACTATGAAATATAAGTATCTGCTTTTCTTTTTGGATATATAAATCTTCCAATTAGTAATAATACTCAATCTTTATTGCTTACTAACAAGTAAAAACTCTTGAGACTTACTCTTGAACTTAAATAAGGTTTGGGGCACATGTGCAATGGAGTAATTATACCCACATACAAAAAAGGCACAACACTGCTAAGTGGGACAAAGAGTACCCCCTTATTTAAGGGTTATTACTTTATAATATAACTAATTTCACTGAGAAGTGAAAGGCTCTCATTTGTCCCATATTATCTTGTCCTCTTTTAATTTGTGTGTTCAATCCTGGATTTTTTAACCAGTTTTTAACTTCGCCGTTGTGATATATTTATAATAAAGATTTGTTATATTAATTTCCCAATTCTGTATTGAGCAAATGATTTCATTATAGGTGGTAGACACCTTGGGAGCTTAGCAATCCTATGTTTGTACTTTTATATCCTTATAAGCTAATGAACTTCCTTTTAGATATGCTGGGAGCTTTGGTAGTTGTAACTGCCAAATTCTCATTGTGTAGATAGGCACCAAAACTGCTGAGCACCATTAGGTAGAGACTTGAAGATCATGTGAGAAAGCTGTGTAATACGTTAACCATGTAACTGATGTGACACTTGTATGCCAAGCATGTACCAAACTAACAATATTAGCAGCTGTGTAAGTCATGGACATTTTTGGGGAAAATCTGAATTTTTGAGGAGTAGTACATCAATACATTTTGTGTTTTTTATGTCACATCCTGAGAGGTGTATCGTGGGTGTGTGTCTTTGTAGTTAGGAGTGGAGGGAGTGGTGTGGAAGCAGGGAATAGGAAAAATTGCAGGGCTTTTGTTTGCTAACTGGATAAAACTAAATTGACACCTCTCACCACACAGCTTGAATCATTCTATGTATCACTGGCTCTCCATGAATATAAAGAGAGCAGGGCAATGAGCTCCATCGGCGCTCATTGCCTAAATTTTGAGAGCTCGGAAAGGCTTTAATGCCTCAACGGCTCACCTCGCTTTGCGAGGCTCACAAGCATGACGAAAAATTGCAGTTTGACAATTATAATATGTGATATACGGTATAATAGAATATTATCTTGAATCGTCTGTGCTGTCTGTCTCTGTGCTGCCTCTCTCTCTGTTATGTGACGAGTATGCTGTCTCTTTCTCTATGCTCTGTCTCTCTCTGTGCCGTTTGTCTCTCTCTCTGTGCTGTCTCTCTCTCTGTGTGCTGTCTTGCTCTCTCTGTCACTGTGCTATCTCTGGCTGCTGTTATACTAGCTTTCAGGCCCCGCCCCCGACATCATGGTCCCACCTCTCAATGACATCGGCGTCACAGACAACTTTTAATTATAGTAGATACAGTAGACTCTCAGTTATTCGGCACCCCATGGGGATAAATGTAGTTTCTGGTTGCTTGAGAGTTACATATAAAAGAGGCCTAGATTAGCTACACATAGGATGCTCTGCTATGTATATTTGTCAGTGAGGGCTGTTCTAGCAGCAGCAGCTTTCACTCCTCACTTACACACAGGTACATTCAGCTGGAGGGTGCTGCCCCGGGGAATGTAGCCCCAACACTGCACTGGCTCAGTCACTCATGCCTGTCTGCTTCCAGGTAACATTGAATTGCAGAGACGTACAGAGGATGTAATCTAGGGGCCTGTAAGCATTTTGTAGCATGACAACCTGGCTCCTGCTATTCTGGCAAAGATAGCCACTGAGAAATATCCAAATAAATGCTTGAGATGTGGTGCTCTCAATGGATCACACTTTCATATTTGGTAGTCTTGTAAGAAAATTCTGGTCTTCCTGTCATACGGAGTGGATGCTCGTCCACATTTTTACTATGAGGCTGAATTTCTATGATAAAAGTTTGATTGTCAAAATTATTTTAGTATCTAACGAAATTTGGGGAACAATCCGATATTCCAACTTGGGACATGATTTATTCCATGTTAGAGAGAAATAAAGCAATCAAAATGGATTTTTGGAATCTGGCTAATAATCCTTCTGTTGATTCAATAAAAAGATGGCAAAAGTGGAAGTAGCATCCAGGTCAATCTTCCTAGTAGTGGTTCTCTATCCTCTTTGCGCATTATGTTATGTATTGTTATGAGATGTATGTCCATTTTTTTATATTTCTATATGATGTGATAACTGTATAATTCTATGTTAATATAAAATAATAATAAAAATGAAAACAAAGATTTCTTGGCAGATATGAACCAAAAAGCCCATCTAGTCTGCTCACACTATCTACCCCCATAATATTTGGCTTACTTAAGCCTCAGGATAGCCTTATGCTTATCACAGGCATGCTTGCACTCCTTAATTGTGTTTGACTCAACCACTTCCATTGGTAGGCTGTTCTACTTATCTATTACTCTTTCTGTAGTACATTCTCACATTGTCCCTAAATCTTCTTAGTTCATATGATATAACTCCCACGTTCATATTTTACTTTTCTTTTTTTCGTGGCCTAAGTGAATACTTTTGCATTTATCAGTGTTGAATATTAGATCATCTGTATATGTTGGAAATCCAATTTTCCTTCAGTACTTTATTTTTTTGAAAAATTAGATCCAGTAGAATGGATACAGCTGTAGCCCCTTCTAACATAAATTATATTTGCTGATATGAAGTATCAACAATATTCAATAGCAGTTATTCCAATCATAGTATGCACAGTGAAAAAAATACTCAGGGAGCTGAAATGTGCACGGCCAGTGTAGCCCGACGTGCGTTTTGACTGTGATGTCTCCTTCCTTCAGGTATAGTGTATCCTGATTCTACGTAACAGAAATTGCAGGAAACTGTGCATGTATGAATGGATGCTGATTCACACATGCGGTGTACATGTCCAATCAGTGTAAAGCATACGTCTCAATGGCAACTCCTTATATAACAGAAATAAAAAAATCATATATGCTCGAATCATGGTTACTATAGAAATGCACATACATAAATGAAAAGGATTCTGCAATGCACATAAAATAAACTGGAAAGTCTTAGTTTCCCTGGCAACTAGTGTTACATAATATCAAGAATTGCACATTTACGAATCATGGATAATGTATAATTTCCATACGTATGTGATCCTATCATAGTGTAATTATACAAACATAAACACACACACACACATTATATATATATATATATATATATATATATATATATATATATACAGTATCTCACAAAAGTGAGTACACCCCTCACATTTTTGTAAATATTTTATTATATCTTTTCATGTGACAACACTGAAGAAATGACACTCTGCTACAATGTAAAGTAGTAAGTGTACAGCCTGTATAACAGTGTAAATGTGCTGTCCCCTCAAAATAACTCAGTACATAGCCATTAGTGTCTAAACCGTTGGCAACAAAAGTGAGTACATCCCTAAGTGGAAATGTCCAAATTGGGCCCTAAAGTCTCAATATTTTTGTGGCCACCATTATTTTCCAGCACTGCCTTAAACCTCATGGGCATGGAGTTCACCAGAGCTTCACAGGCTGCCACTGGAGTCCTCTTCCACTCCTCCATAATGACATCATGGAGCTGGTGGATGTTAGAGACCTTGCACTTCCCCACCTTCCGTTTGAGGATGCCCCACAGATGCTCTATAGGGTTTAGGTCTGGAGACATGCTTGGCCAGTCCATCACGTTTACCTTCAGCTTCTTTAGCAAGGCAGTGGTCGTCTTGGAGGTGTGTTTGGGTTGTTATGTTGGAATACTGCCCTTCGGCCCAGTCTCTGAAGGAAGTGGATCATGCTCTGCTTCAGTATGTCACAGTACATGTTGGTATTCATGGTTCCCTCAATGAACTGTAGCTCCCCAGTGCCGGCAGCACTCATGCAAGCCCAGACCATGACACTCCCACCACCAAAAATATACATCTGTACTGAGGAAAGGTAGTTGAAATAATCCCTAAATGACAGATAAACGGATAAGGCACAAAGAGCAAAAAAACACTGATATGAGATGAAACCCTCAGTTTGAATGTAAACAGTGATGCAGAGAGAGTGGAGGCAGCATCTGACATCAGCCAGTAAATGCATATAGAGGGAATCAACACAACATATTATGGAAAACATATATACACATATAGACATATTTGTTTATATGTTTGATGTGGGCCTGCATGGGTGCTGCCGGCACTGGGGAGCTACAGTTCATTGATGGAATCATGAATGCCAACATGTACTGTGACATACTGAAGCAGAGCATGATCCCCTCCATTCGGAGACTGGGCCGCAGGGCAATATTCCAACATGATAACAACCCCAAACACACCTCCAAGACGACCACTGCCTTGCTAAAGAAGAGGAAGGTAAAGGTGATGGACTGGCCAACCATGTCCCCACACCTAAACCCTATTGAGCATCTGTGGGGCATCCTCAAAAGGAAGGTGGGGGGTGCAAGGTCTCTAGCATCCGTGATGTCATCATGGAGGAGTGGAAGAGGGGAAAGTAAATTTACACTGTTATACAGGCTGTACACTTACTACTTTACATTGTTGCAGAGTGTCATTTCTTCAGTGTTGTCACATGAAAAAATCTAATAAAATATTTACAAAAATGTGAGGGGTGTACTCACTTTTGTGAGATCCTGTAAATAAATATATATATATATATATATATATATATATACACATTTATCTTGGAATTCTGAGCACTGTGGAGGGCTTCTATCGCTCTTTTGCCCACCATAAATTAGATGATTGTTGTGGTGAACTACCTACTCACAAAATCTACTACACAGGCTAGGAACTAACCCCACGCTGATGAGAGACAGTGGGTAGGTTTCCTGAGCTTTCCTGAGCTTTGCTTAAAGCGGTGTAATACAGCTGGTTTATGCATAAAATGAGCCATGTTTGCAACGGTATTGGATTAAAGAGTAGAGCCTTTGTGAGCACATTTCTGTGTGCCTGTCCAGGCTCCCAGAATGCAGTGCAATAACTGTATTTCTTTGAATTCTGAGCAGGAAATAAGTATTTTAACTTCACCAATATATAAAGTTTTTTCTAAACAACACTGGTCATTTACCTTCCCTGCCCAGTCTTCATGGCCCGTCACCATTGTGGGTTCAGGTTTGTGATTTAACTGCGATCTTGTGTCTTTGTGCTAAGATTATGATTACTTACTATAGACAGATTACTGTATTTACTGATATACTTATCACATATTACACAGTAACAGCCTCCATGCCTCTGACATGTAACATATTTTGTAGGAATGGCCACATTTACTGGCCCAGATTCCAAAAAGAGACTGGAATATAGCCTTATAAAGCAGATAATATAAATGTTTGTAATTTAAAAAGAAATGTATATATTTTTTACTTTCAAAAATATGTTTAAACTTTTTTGGTGAATGTATACCAGAAATTGTACTGTAAAAATGAGAGCTGGGAATTGTGTTTTGTTTAGTCGTTCAGTCCTATCTGACCCTCCATGACCCTATGGACCACAGCAATCCAGGCACATCTTGCAAAGATACTGGAGTGGGTTGCCAGATCCTTCTCCAGTGGACCGCAATTTGTCTGACCACTCTGCTATGATCTGCCCATTTTGGGTGGCACTACATAGCATAGTTTACAGCTTCATTTTGATACACATGCACCTCCACCACAACAAGGTAGCAATCCAGAAGAGGAAAAAAATAATACATCCTCTTACTATCTTTATATGCAATTCTACTATGGTGGAATCTACCCTTTTGGCTTCAACAGATTAACTTCTTGAGGTGGGAGACTTTGAATACACAGCTGTGTTATAAGACACAGGGGAGGGGTTGCACTACCAGTGGGAACTTGCAAGCAGCAGAAGTTCACTTGTAGTGTGAAGCCCCTCCCTTGTGGGTGTGGCCTTAGCTCATTACTATGAAACATGGCACCCTACATGAGGGAGAACAGGAAGAAAGGGGGAGGTTCCAGTAGGTGAGAATCTGTTATTGAGGTGAAGTGTACATTTTAGATCACAATAAGATTAAAGGGCCATTTACCTCACACCTCATGGTGTGAAAGAGCGCAAGATTGTTAAAATGATCTATTTATTTTTTTCAGTTACCCTAATATCTGCAAAAAATCTAAAGTTTTAAGTTTACAACCCTATTTGTCCCGTCTGCTGGCAGTTTCATGATTAAAAACATAGAGCCGAGGCACACAGTGAAGACACTGATTGATAGCAGTTTATCCCTGAACTCTAAAAAGTTAAACCCTAACTGATCTATTTAGATGATTCCAGCATTCTAAGTTCTGCACAGATTGATTTGTCAAGGGTTAACTCTTTTTTTTTTCTTTTGTTCACTACACAGAGCTGTAGCTATGGGTCTAACTGGGGGCAGTCAGTGATACATGGAAACACAGACTTTATTGATATTTCAGTGGAAAATGAAGTATTTCAAAAATTCAAAAAGTATTTCAACATGCTTTACTCTGATGTGGTCCAAATTAAGTCTCCCATTTAAAAAATTAATTAAACCAACTAATTAAAACAGTTGTATAAAACACAAACAATTGCTTAAAGAGTTCCCTTTAACTTGGGTGCTTGGTCCTTTCCCTCTTCCCCTACGCAAAACATTGGCAGCAGCAGTGCCACCGCCAACCACTAGATGATGCTGCTGACTTTAGGAATACTGCTGCACACCGCCTAATAAGGTACGCCGACAGAAGAGGCCTTGAGCTTTGAGAGGCGTGCCCGAGGCCCTCAACGGCCGAGTGCCTGCGCCAAACATAGCGATGGCCTCGGTGTCGATTCAGCTCTGTCGAGTTGCGCCACGTCGGAGGGGGGAATAATTATGGCCCAGAAAACTGACGGCACCATCTAGCGGCTACTTGCTGGCACTGTAGCTGTCAGTGCTGGCGATTTCTTGAGTATATACAACAGGATAGATTCAGGTGCTTTAATTAATATGTTTATACACTGCAGGTTCAGGTTTAGAATCTCATTGTTTAGAAACTCATTGTTAGCATTGCATGATCATTCCAGGCTCGTTATCTAACGATAAGCCTCAGTCTCTGTCAATAACCAGCCCACCACCACCCCCTCAATTCATCAACATATCCCCCTAAGAATACTGCCCACTCTCTTCATGCACTATACCATGTCAGAGAGACAGCGTATTTAAACTCAGATTGTTCAGCAAACAAGCTCTTATATAAGAAATTGCGCTCAATGTACAATTCGCTTTCATACACTTAACCCATTCTGCTAGTCTGGATATGTATTATGATTTTAAAGGGCCACTGTAGTCTAGTATTTAAAATCAGTGCTTTTGAAGAAATGCACATAATGGGCAAATTCCTTTTAGAAAGTAAAAGAAAAAAATGCAGCATTTCATTTAGAAACTTTTATATACAATTATTCTGCTGTGGAATCTACCATTTTGGTTTCTGATTATCTGTCTCAATGGATGGGAGGAGACCTACATGCACAGGAAGCAGATATAACGACCGGTGCTTTTAGTAGCCGCACATTAGCATACTGAGCCACACATTAACATACTAAGCAGCACATTACAATACTGAGCCGCACATTAGCATACCCAGCCACACATTAGCATACCCAGCCACACATTAGCATACCCAGCCACACATTAGCATACCCAGCCACACATTAGCATACCGAGCCACACATTAGCATACCGAGCCGCACATTATCATACCGAGCCGCACATTATCATACCGAGCCGCACATTATCATACCGAGCCACACATTAGCATACCGAGCCACACATTAGCATACCGAGCCTCACATTAGCATACCGAGCCGCACATTATCATACCGAGCCGCACATTATCATACCGAGCCGCACATTATCATACCGAGCCGCACATTATCATACCGAGCCGCACATTATCATACAGAGCCTCACAATAGAATACTGAGCCTCACATTAGAATACTGAGCCTCACATTAGAATACTGAGCCTCACATTAGAATACTGAGCCTCACATTAGAATACTGAGCCTCACATTAGAATACTGAGCCTCACATTAGAATACTGAGCAGCACATTAGAATACTGAGCAGCACATTAGAATACTGAGCAGCACATTAGAATACAACCTTTTAAGATCTCCTCTGACCGGCAATATGCAGATTAGTTGTTAATCGATCCAGAGGAAGGCAAACAGAAAAAAAAAAAAGAAAAATCAAATTCCTTCCTGACCCCAGATACTGGCGGTCAGACTCCTCCCTGGATCAATACTCTCTCTCTAATTGTCATGGATAGCCTTGAATGACCTTTTTATTTAAAAATATATCCAATCCCTTTTTAAAGTTTTCTATCGAATCCGCTGTCACCACCTCCTTTGGTAGAGAAGTGAAGAACCCTTTTCTTTCCTTAAGGTGAAATCTTTTTACTTCTACTCTCAAAGGTTGTCCTCTTGTCAGTTGAAAACCTTTTGGCACAAAAAGCTCACTTGACAAATCTTTATACTGACCCTGGATGTATTTATATAAGGTAATCATATCTCCTCTTAGATGCCTTTTTTCTAGAGTGAATAAGTTTAATCTGGTTAGTCTTTCTTCATAACTTAGCCCCTCCATTCCCCTTATTAGTTTTGTTGCCCTTCTCTGTACTTTTTCCAGCTCTAAAATGTCCTTTTTATGAAGTGGTGCCCAAAATCGTACTCCATATTCCAAATGAGGGCGTACTAGGGATTTGTATAGTGGCAGAATTATATTTGCTTCCCTGGCTTCTTTACCCTTCTTAATACATGCTAATATTTGATTTGCCTTTGCAGATGCTGCTTGGCTTTGAGCACTGTTACCTAGGTGGTTGTCCACAAGCACTCCCAAATCCCTTCCAATATGTGATACCACTAGATTTGCTCCATTAAGATTATAAATTGCATGGCTATTTTTCCTTCCCAGATACATAACTTTACATTTATTCATATTAAATCCACCTGCAATTGAGATGCCCATCCCTCTCATTTATTCAAATCCCTTTGGAGGGAAAGAAGCTCATTTTCTGATTAAATTACATTTCACAACTTAGTATCATCAGCAAAAAACGGAGACACCACACTCCATTTCCACCTCCAAGTCATTAATAAATATGTTAAAAAGGACGGGACCTAATACTGAACCCTGAGGAACCCCACCTACCAAATTAGTCCAATCCTTTGTTTCCTATCTTTAAGCCAGCTCTCAATCCATATGCATATATTTACTGCAATTCCTGTATCGTGTTCTGATCCATCATTTAACAAATTGAACTTGATGGACTGAAAGTTTTTTTTCAACCTTAATTACTATGTAACTATATGTAACAAAAATTCAGATTAACAAAACATTGAACTTAAAGGCTGTAATGTAACAAAATAGGTAACAAGTCAAGGGGGTGAATACTTTTGCAAGGCACTGTATTCTTGTATACTATCCCTTATTAACCCTTCTAAAAGCTGTCCCACCACATTATAATACTGAGCCGGAAAATTGTCATACTGAGCAGCACATTTTAATACTGAGCCGCACATTAGCATACAGAACCGCACATTATAATACTGAGCCTCACATTATAATACTGAGCCTCACATTATAATACTGAGCCTCACATTATCATATTGAGCCGCACATTATAATACATTGTAAATATTTTAGAAATGATTTACTGCAGAGAGAAACTGCTAGTACAATGTCCAGACAGTTTTTAATGTTCTTTAAATTAAATCAACTTCCTGTTTTGATTTATTACATTCCTAGTGAAATCCAGAAACTGTCCATGTGCCTTTAAATCTTACATTGAAACATTACTAATTCAGAGACCAGCAGTACCGCTTCTCTCCAAACCCCGCTAAGTTTCTGGGTGGGGATGGGGGGTGGGGTTCCCAGAGCAGGATACAGATACAGACTCCTATTAGGACAGCCTCACTAAATACAAGACTAAGGATGGAGACAAGTAGATCTGTCTGGACCCACAATGCTAAGTTTTAAATGTAAGTTGTAAAAACGTATTTTTCATCATTTGTCAACCAGTTACTAAATACAACCCTACTGTATGAGAATTCAATTTAACATTACATTTAACCCTTTCACAGGCAACACAATGGCCCCTCTGCACTGAAAGGGTTACAACAACATTATGTTCTATTTTTTAATAATTTATAAATCAGTAATAAAATCAATGATTTATAAATCAATAATAAATCAGCAAACTTTTTAGGAAGCAAATAAATAAATACAAAATTTACAATTGTAACTTTTAGATGCAATTACTGCGGGTTTCACTTTATTTTCTTAACTAACCCTGTCCGCTACTTTATCCCCCCTCCCTGTCTCTCTCTTTCGCTCCCCTCTCTGTCTTCCTCCCTCTCTATCCCCAGCCCTCCCTCTCTCCCTCTGTATCCCCATCTCTCTGTCTCCCTCCTCTGTATCCCCCACCCTCTGTATTCCTCTCCTTCCCTCTGTGTCCCCCTCCCTCTCTAGCATATCCCTCTCCCTCTCCCTCTCTCCCTCGGTATCCCCATTCCTGTCTCCCTCCTATGTCTTCTTCCCCCCTTCCTCTATATCCCCCTCCCTCGGTGTCCCCTTCCCTCTGTCTCTCTCTTTCGCACCCCTCTAGGTCCCCCTCACCGTCGCTTCCACACTGTACCTGCGCTTGCAAAGATGCAGGATTCCCCCGTCACGCCGGCAAGTAGGTGTAACACCTGCGCAGTAGGCATTGCACAGACGGTACTCACATCTACTACCTATTATAGTGGATAGTCGTTATTTAAAGGATCACTGTCGTTATATTTTAAACTAATATGAAGAACTACACTTGAAAATATGCAACATGTTTTAAGAATGTGAAAAAAATGCGACCTCTCTTTTTTTTCCTTTATCCTGCAATTATACTGTGGAATCTGCAATTTGGGCTTTAGCAGATTGACTTCCTGCGGTGGGAGGAGACTTTGCATACACAGGAAGTGTCTCCACAATGGAAATATGGCAGATTCTAAGGGACGCTCATTAGTTTATAAGAACACACCTATTTTAAAAAGTAACAAGCAGCAGCAGAGAAGAAAGCAAAATGATGCCACACAGTAAAGAATAATTGCATATAAAAGTTGTTTGTTGTTTTTATTTTCTGAAAACATTTAACCCATTGTCATGTTTAGTTATTCAACTAAAAATAAACAGTAAAAAAAAAAAGATGACAAAGGTCCTTTAAGGTGACATGGAAAGAATATTTGTCTTTGTTACATCAGACAGAGGGTATTTGATAACGTGTCACGATGTGGTTTCTTTTTTCAGATAGAGGTCTCTTATCACAAAAATGTTTTCAGAAGTGTAACTGATCTTCCAGCCAATGAGATCTACAGACTAAAGGATGCTCTCTGTAGTTCCTGTTTGTTTCAATTAAGTTCAAACAGGTTTTGTTTAATATTTTTCATGCAAAAAACAACTTTTGTAATTTAATAAAACTTGTTTTTTTAAATGAGAGAGGAGGAAACAGTTGGGATATGGAAGGTGTCTGGATTTTATTAGGTATAAATACATCTATATATCCATTCCCCTTTATAAAGTTTATTTTATTATAAAGTGCTTATAAGCTCTGGTTTTACTGCCAAAAAATAAACAAATAATCCCTGTATGAGTCTGCCCTTTGTAGCTCATGAAGACACAGTCTCTGTAGTACTAGCCAATCAAGGGCAACATCTCAGCAGCATGTTGCAGAGACTTGCTCACTGATTTGGTAGAATGAGACACTGTACAAGTACAGCAGAGCCTGTGTCTTCGTGAGCTGCAGAGGGCAGACCCATACAGGGACTATTTGTTTGATTTTAGGCAGTATAAACAGAGCTTATAAGCACATCTTTACAAAATAAAGTACATAAAAGTAAATAAATACACAGATATATTACCTAGTAACATCCAGGAACCTTCCATATCCCTTCAATGTGTATAGAAGTTTCCTAGATTATGAATGCACCTAATAGAGGAGAATCAGTAGTGCATAAAAACACATTTTTTGCATGAAAAAAAATCGCAAAATAAACATTAATGTCTTCTGTTTTCTCACAGAAATTGAGAGTAAACCCCCCCTAAAATCCTGGCTAAATTAGCATAAATATCATAATTTGTTTTGGCCAATCAGAAGAAGCTGCAATATTGTAGCAAAGTCTGGTGCTATATATTTTCATATGAGTCCCTGTGTCTGAAGCACATTCACTCAGCAGTTCATTCCACCTCAGTATCTACAGCACACTCTCACAGTCCCTGCAACATTTCACCTGAGACCATGCAGCACATTCCACCCACTCGCTGCAGCACATTCCACCCGAGTCCCTGCAGCACATTCTCCCAGTCCCTGCAGTACATACCACCTGTCCCTACAGCAAAGAATAACATAGCATTTACATATAAAATACAATCATACTGCTATACCAAATACTGGTTGCAGTGTGGGTCCAGCTGATGGTGGGAGGGGTTGATTGTGTTTGGAAGAGCTCTCTCACCCTTTCTCTCCCTCTCTCCCCAATGTGAATAGATACAACAGGAAAACTGAACTGCACAGTCCTTCATTGAGTAACAAACCAGTCTAAATCTGTACTTAAATGTTGTGTTTCTATAGGCTAGTACAGGCAGCTGACATAGACAGGACAGAGGGGTGTGGAAATCTGTATTTCAGTTTGCAAAAAATTATTTTGAAAGTATTTTTTAACTTTTCAATCTAACACACATTTTTCTGTTAATCAGTGTCTATTATATAAGAAAAAAGATTAAAACCATGGAACCTTCCATATCCCTTTCAGTATAAACCCCCTCTCAGCTCTGTGTTTACTCCAGCTCTGTTTAACCAGTGCAATGAGTTACATCCAGCACGGATCGGGATTGCCTGGGATTTTATTCGCTTGTGGTATTTACAGCCGCTCTGCAATGCCAGGAAGCCATTAAACATTCAGCAAGTCTCCGCGTGTAGCTGCTTTGCGCAGGGTGAGGCCCGGCTTTCACAGCCTACAGAATAATTTAATTCAAACGCCGCACAATCGTACAGGTAAAGATTAAAGCAGAACCCATACTTACACCATGGGGCACCGTTACATATGAAAGCTAATTGATCCTCTTCAATTTGTTGAGAATAGTATTCAGAGTAAAGCCTCTAAATAGCTTGAAAATAATACTAAATACTGCATGGCTTTCCAGACGCAGTCTATAGTCAACACCGCCGCTTTAATACCCTTCTGACTTGTTTTTTTTCTTAATTATTTGTAAATTTGTCGATTATTTTACACATCACCTTTTTCACACTGCTACACATTATTTTTAGTTAATTAATTGTATATATTTGAAATTGCTTATATACAGACTCTTTAAAACTGATACACTACTAAGTTATTATTTTTGTTGTTAATTATTTGTAAATTATTTTATACACTGCCTTTTTAATACCGCTACAATTCTAAGGTATTTTATGTTAATTATTTGTATATTATTTTATACACAAACTCTATAACCCTGATACAATTCCAAGTTATAATATTTTTGTGAATTATTTGTAAATTTGAAAAATTATTTTATACACCGCCCCTTTAACTAAAACACTTCTAAGTTATTTTTTTGTTAATTATTTGTATATTTGTACATTTTTTAATACACAAACACTTAAAAGGGACAATGTCATCCCAAGAGCAAGGTGATTTAATTTGGAAGAGCAATAAAAACCGGCTAGGCATTGTACTAGCAGTTTTTCTATACAGTAAATAATTTCTGAAATATTTACAATTATTTTTGCGGCTTAGTATGCTAATGTGCGGCTCCTGTATGCTAATGTGCGGCTCAGTGTGCTTCTCCTGTATGCTAATGTGCGAGTCCTATATCCTAATTTGCATCTTTTTATGCTAATGTGCAGCCCCTGTATGCTAATGTACAGCTCATGTATGTTAATGTGCATTTCAGTATGCTAATGTGCAGCCCCTGTATGCTAATGTACAGCTCCTGTATGTTAATGTGCATTTCAGTATGCTAATGTGCAGCCCCTGTATGCTAATGTACAGCTCCTGTATGTTAATGTGCATTTCAGTATGCTAATGTGCAGCCCCTGTATGCTAATGTACAGCTCCTGTATGTTAATGTGCATTTCAGTATGCTAATGTGCAGCTCCTGTATGCTAATGTACATCTCAGTATGCTAATGTGCAGCTGTTGTATGATAATGTGCAGCTCTTGTATGCTAATGTGCAGCTCCTGTATGCTAATGTGTGGCTTGCGTATGCTAATGTGCATCTCAGTATGCTAATGTGCAGTTTTTGCATGCTAATGTGCAACTCCTGTATGCTTATGTGCAGCTCTTATATGCTAATTTGTGGCTCACGTATGCTAATGTGCACCTCGGTATGCTAATTTGCATCTCAGTATGCTAATGTGCATCTCAGTATGCTAATGTGTAGCTCTTGTATGCTAATGTGCAGCTCCTGTATGCTAACGTGCTGCTCCTGTATGTTAATTTGTGGCTCAGTATTCTAATATGTGGCTTTCTGCACTGACAAAAACAAGGTGTTCCAATGTTATCATGTAGTTCGATCCGCCCCCTTTGGGTCGCTACCTTCTTGTGGTGAATGGGCTTATGTACTTCAATGAAGCTGTGAGCTTGTAGGATCACCCAAAATAGGCAGATCATAGCAGAGAGGTCAGACAAATCACGGTCCACTGGGGAAGAAACTGGTTACCCACTCCAGTATATTTGCCAAGAAAACCTTGTGGATAAGCACAACCAAAGACATAGATGTGTTTGGTGTCCTGTGGTCCATAGGGTCACCAAGAGTCAGAAACGACTGAAGGACTCAACAACAACAACACAAATATCAAGTACTTTGAATACAAATTAGCATACCAAGCCACGCATTACAATAAAAGAGTCAAACAGACATTGCTGAATGTCACAGGAATGATTTACAGTAGACAAAAATGGGTAGTGCAGTGTATAGGCAGTTTTTAAGATGAAACCAACTTGTTGCTGGGTTGTTCCTTTAGCACTACTACATGTATCTGTTTATTTTTCTGTTAATTATTTGGAAGTTATAATATTATTAGTTATTATGATCCTTTATTTGTAACATGCTACTTCAAAGTTATTTTTTGTTAATAATTTGTAAAACAATTTCATATATTGTAAATGAGAATTTAATATACATAATGTGTTATTTTCAAGAACCAAATTGAATTAGGCGAAAAAAATAACAAGTAAAATAAATAAATAAATAAATTGAGCATTTGTGGTCAAATTTCTCTGTAATGTAGTTTTAATACTTGATAAAGAGCAAAATGTTTTTAGAAAGCAAAAATAAATATAGTCTTTACATTTTTAACTTGTAAATGCACTTCTTATTTACAGGGTGGCTTTATTTCCATGTATTATTATTATTTATTTCCGCTGATTGTGTCCGCTACTTTTTCAGTATGATATGTCATAGTAAATTAATTAGCTTTCCCTTAGTCATGTTAAAAGCACTTACAGTTTTAGCTGCCTCATTCCCATTGTTCAGAAGCTTCCTCTGCTTTTATAATCTCCTTCCACCTCAAGATGTTGAGATCAGCAGAAACTAAAAATGGTAGATTCCACTGCAGCATAATTTCATATAAAATGTAATAAATTAGAGTTTATATATATATTTTTGTATTTTCTAAAAAACAGTTTACCTATTTCAAGTCTATTTCTTCAAGACAGTATGTTTTAAATATATTACCACAATAGTAATTTCATTTATTTACTACTATAATTAATTACAGGGATAGACAGAGCCCGCGGATGCAGATAAAATATCCAGTTCAGTTGAAAGTTCCAACCGTATAATTAAACAGATCCACAAAGGAGTGCAGTTTTCTTAACCCTGCGCAAAAAGTTAGTCCTAGGCATGGGCCTTACAATAGATTTGGCCTAATGGATATGCCTATAGGCATTCTGACCAATGCATTGAAACATAGGTTTGACAGCAAACAAGAACCAAATTGCCCATCTAGTCTGCACATTGTAATTATATATACATATATCCCTCTAATTAAATATATAGATATATTTATAGATGTGGATGTGTGTGTATATATATATATATATATATATATACAAATATATTCATACAAATTATAGTAAATAGATACAAAGGTTAATTATATACTTTGTAAAGCCCAGGAACCAATCCCTTTAAAGGGGCTCTTTAGGCATTTGTTTTGCTTTATATAAATGTTCTAACTACATTAATTAATTACATTTTATCCTCCTCCTGTAACAGCCCTATAACCTTACACTTCACTGGCTTCTAAGACACCCCCAGGCAGATTCAGCTTCTGGAGCTGCTGTCTTTACTGGCAGGACCCACAGAAGCATACTGTAAGAAAGGTGGCAGTTCTTGAAGCTGAGAATCTAGATGGCAGCGTCCACAGAAGCATACAGTAAGAAAGGGGGCAGTTCCTGAAGCTGAGAATCTAGATGGCAGCATCCGTAGAAGCATACAGTAAGAAAGGGGGCAGTTCCTGAAGCTGTTCATATAGATGGCAGCATCGACAGAAGCATACGGTAAGAAAGGGGGCAGTTCCTGAAGCTGATCATCTAGATGGCAGCATCCACAGAAGCATATGGTAAGAAAGGGGGCAGTTCCTGAAACTGATCATCTAGATGGCAGCATCAACAGAAGCATACGGTAAGAAAGGGGACAGTTCCAGAAGCTTCTAATCTAGATGGCAGCACCCACAGAAGCATACGGTACGAAAGGTGGCAGTTCCTGAAACTGATCATCTAGATTGCAGCATCAACAGAAGCATACGGTAAGAAAGGGGGCTGTTCCTGAAACTGATCATCTAGATTGCAGCATCAACAGAAGCATACAGTAAGAAAGGGGGCTGTTCCAGAAGCTGAAAATCTAGATGGCAGCACCCACAGAAGCATACAGTAAGAAAGGGGGCAGTTCCTGAAACTGAAAATCTGTTACTCTGAAGGCTTCTTAGAAACAAGTGAAGTATACAATTTATTTCACTATTATATTGAGGAGGATACAAGTCATTCATCAACCTAGTTACATATGTATATAAAACAAATGCCTATAGATCCCCTTTAAGTTTTACTTTTAGATTAAATCAACATTATTAATGTATAAGTCATATTGGGTTTTACCTTTTTTTTGCAATATATCATCTGCACTAATGAAATTATTATATTCTAGAAGTGTCCCTGTGCCACCTTTAAAGGACTCACATTTTTCTGCCACTCACACAACGTGTGCTCGGAGTGCGGTGTTTTTTTCTCTTGCCCACCTAGAGACATGTGTCTCAATCCACTAGATAGCAGCTACCTCTCCTCCCACATATTCCTACAGCACAATACACACATTAATCATCTGTACACCGAGGGCTTTAATGAAAGGAGATGCAGAGATTTCACTTGCACAATAGGATGACCATAATATATATAAAATCCATCATTTTGGGTGCAGTTGAGAAGCTTAAAGGCATACACAGTATAAATATGACAAGTAGACCTTTAAAGAAATATAGATTTTAATAGGTATATAATATCCATGTGCATATATTTACTTTTATATACTTTTATTTTATTAAGAATTACTTATAAGCTCTGATTTACTGCCTAAAATCAAATCAAAAAGTCCCTGTATGGGTCTACCCACTGCAGCGTATGCAGACACAGACTCAATAGGGCTTGATGTGCAGTGTAGTGTTCTAGCCAATCAGGGACCACATCTCAGCAGCATGTTGCTGAGATATGGTCACTTATTTGTTAGTACAAAAACACACTCAGTATTACAGAGTTTGTATCTTCATGAGCTACAGAGGGCAGTCCCTTACAGGGACTATTTGATTGATTTCAGGCAGCAAAAATAGCTTATAAACACTTCTTAATAAATGAAGTACATAAAAGTAAATAGATACCCAGGGATATTATCAGCCTTATTAAATTGCGATTCAGTAAATTTAAAAGGGCTCTATATAAGCAGAGAGCATATTTTTTTACAGAAGTTTTTAGTTAGTGAAGACCTTGCTTTTGGATAGAAGTTCACCAACTAAAAACTTCTGTAAAAAAAATATGCTGTGTGCTTAAATAGAGCCCTTTTAAATTTACTGAATCGCAATTTACAAGGCTGTATATGCCTAGTAAAATCCTGGAACCTCCCGTATCCCTTTAAAGGACCACTCATGTGTCATATTTATAGTATTCTCTTTCGAAAAACTTGACTTGATAATGCTCAAAAAGTGTTTACAATGTTTAAAATAAATACTGTACATACACCCTTTTGTATTGAATTTTGTTTTAACGATGACAGACATTTTGCCAGTGTTCTTAAGAAATCAGAAACATGGGAGGAACTGATAAGATCTCTACTGAATTTAGTTGAAAAGTACTTTCAAAATAACACATTTAACAACTCTATGGGTGAGTAAGCCCACTTAGGATACCCCCCAAGCTACAGACAGTCGAAATTAGTATCCTAAAATAGAATCTCATATGAAATCCCACATGAAACAAGCAGAGTCAGCTAAATATATTAACAATCTGGGAGATATTATTAATAAAATGAGATAAAGTCATTTGTAGAGTGGGAATTGCAATTATATTTATTTATTAATTTATATGTCTTCTGTTCATTTCTGCTATATGTCACTTATTGAGTTATTCTAGAAAATGGCCAGCACAGTTACAATTGTGATTGCTTTAATACTATTAAAAAGAGCCCATAAACCTAATATTATAATATTTTTAACAGTTCTTGGCAATAATCACCAATATCATGAGATAGCACTGTGGGTGGATAAGGAAAGTGGATTGGCTGCTAGAAATTGCCAAATTCAGTGTAGGTTTACTGTAAGAAAATGTACTGCTGCAAATCTACAGTATGCTAAAGTCTACAGTAAAATAAACAACTTTTCTAATTGACAATTAAAAAATGCCATTTTCTCCGTGAAATCTTACTTTTGAAATTGCATTTTTAAATATAGTATACACTCATCAGATTTTTTTAAATGAAGGGAACTTCATTTTACAGCAAATTAGTAGGTGTAAAACAGGTTTATAAGTGTACTTTATAAATATAGCTAGTTAATTTAAACATGCCACATTAATTATTAAATTATAAACTGAAAACAATTAAATAGCTAGTGGTTTACCTATATATCGCTAAAACACACCCCGTCAAAACATGTATCATTAAATAACAAAAAAAGTCATTGTGCATAACTATTTACCCCCCTAAAGTCAATACTTTGTAGAGCCACCTTTTGCTGCAATCACAGCTCCAAGTCGCTTTGTATAAGTCTCTATGAGCTTGCCACATCTTACCACTGGGATTTTTGCCCATTCCTCCTTGCAAAACTGCTCCAGCTCCTTCAGGTTGGATGGTTTGCGCTTGTGAACAGCAATCTTTAAGTCTGACCACAGATTTTCTATTGGATTGAGGTCTGGGCTTTGACTAGGCCATTCCAACACATTTACATGTTTCCCCTTAAACCACTCAAGTATTGCTTTAGCAGTGTGTTTGGGGTCATTGTCCTGCTGGAAGGGGAACCTCCGTCCTAGCCTCAAATCACGCACAGAGTGGTACAGGTTTTGCTCAAAAATATCCCTGAATTTAGCACCATCCATCTTTCCCTCAACTCTGATCAGTTTCCCAGTCCCAGTCCCGGCTGCTGAAAAACATCCCCACAGCATGATGCTGCCACCACCATGTTTCACTGTGGGGATGGTGTTCTTTGGGTGCTGTGATGTGTTGGCTTTGCGCCAGACATAGTATTTTCTTTGATGGCCGAAAAGTTAAATTTTAGTCTCATCAGACCAGAGCACCTTCCTCCATACATTTTGGCAGTCTCCCACATGCCTTTTCGCAAACTCATAACGTGCCATTTTGTTTTTTTGCTGAAAGTAATGGCTTTCTTCTGGCCACTCTGCCATAAAGCCCAGCTCTATGGAGCGTACGGCTTATTGTTGTCCTATGTACAGATACTCCAGTCTCTGCTGTGGAACTCTGCAGCTCCTCCATGGTTACCTTAGGTCTCTGTGCTGCCTCTCTGATTAATGCCCTCCTTGCCCGGTGCCCTCCTCTGTGAGTTTTGGTGGGCGGCCATCTCTTGGCAGGTTTGCTGTTGTGCCATGTTCTTTCCATTTGGTTATGAATGATTTGATGGTGCTCCTGGGGATCATCAAAGATTTGGATATTTTTTTATAACCTAACCCTGACTTGTACTGCTCAACAACATTGTCCCTTACTTGTTGGAGAGTTCCTTGGTTTTCATGGCAGTGTTTGGTTAGTGGTGCCTCTTGCTTAGATGTTGCAGCCTCTGGGGCCTTTAAAAAAAAGGTGTGTATATGTAATGACAGATCATGTGACACTTAGATTGCACACAGGTGGACATCATTTCACTAATTATGTGACTTCTGAATGTAATTGGTTGCACCAGAGCTTTTCATGGGCTTCATAACAAAGGGGGTGAATACATACCAATTTTCAGTTTTCGATTTCTAAAAAATAGTTTTATGTATATATTTTTCTCATTTCACTTCATCAACTTAGACTATTGTGTTCTGATCCATCACATAAAATTCAGATTAACAAAACATTAAACTTAAGGCTGTAATGTAACAAAATAGGTAAAAAGTCAAGGGGGTGAATACTTTTGCAAGGCACTGTAGCTATTAAAAATGAAATATTTATATATACTCAGGATTAATCAACATCAGTTATAATTTAATTACACCGTTCCCTGCCTATCCTACCATTCAGACATTTCTTACATTTTATCAGAGATCCATAACATGAAAACAGGGACGTCTGGTCACCCTACTCTTTTTTTTTTTTGCATCATTCAGTCTTTTCCAACTCTCTATGACCTCATGGACCGTAACACACCAGGCACATCTTTATGTCCATGGTCATGCTGATCCACTTGGTTTTCATGGCAGATATACTGGAGTGGGTTGTCAGTTCCTTTTCCAGTGGGTCATAGCATACAGCTCCTGTTATTGCTAGGTGATCCGAGTACTGACCATGCCCATCCCTGCTTGGCTTCATGGTGGTAGTGTGGCCTCTTGGTTCCCTGACTGGAATCAAACCTATGTTGCAGAAGGTGAAAGCTCTGAATCCTAACCACTGGACCACCAGCGAACCCCACCTACTCTAGTATGTCTATATAGAAGTCAGAGCAGTAACGCATTGCTGGCTTTCTTTCAATGAAAGGGGTAAAAATAAAGTTTCTCCTTGGCTGTCCCTCAGATCTTCAGGAACATAGGAGGAGCAGGGATCGCAAAATTGAGTTGTGCCCAAATAAATAAATAGACCTAGGTCTAGTGTAGCATCAAATACATCTTGCATATATCAAGTTTATCTCCTGAGCTGTGGCTCCGAAATTATTCAAAATGGTGAAATTAAATAAAAATAGTTTTGCTGTGACAGTGACTAAAGAAGAATTTACCATTACCTATTTCCACATGAACCTTTTTATATTAGATATGCATATAAGACAGAGATGTCACTGAAGATTGGGATGAGGGATCTTCAGCACCTTGAGAGATATGTCGGTCTCTGAAGAGAATTAAAAACCTGGTATTGTGACACATTAGTGTGAACTCAGATTCATCTGTTCTAGAAGGGCTGATATTAGGTAGGGAGATTATACCATGGTGGGCATGTTCATAAAAGATATAGCCCCAAGTTTGCAGTATTCCTTGGGGATGCACTGGGCCCAGAAACCCTATTCCTTTTCCTGTGTTGGAATTTACAATTATATATATATAAACAAATCATATTAACTTTAAACTTCCTGAATCAGAAATTCTTATTTTTTTTTTGTATATCATTATTAAGCAGGAGAAAAAAAATCTTCTGACCAAAAATCTGTATATAATTGAAGTAACTACGCAAAATAGTTCTGTTCGTGGGTAGGTCTCCTGATCTCTGCATAATCCCTCCCGTGCTGTGCTTAAAGCTGTGAAATACATTCTTAAATGGAGCCATGTATATAGTGATTTTGGATTAACAGAATGAGCGTGCATGGTGGTCTCATTTGTATATCCCCACCCAGTTTCCCAGAGTGCAGTGTATCAACTGTGTTTCCGAGTAATTTGAGCAGGAAATAAGTTTATTAACTTATTGTTTAGACATTCAAATGGAATCACTAATGTACCATTCCTTGTTTGTACTAAATATATATATATATATATACAGAGAGAGAGAGAGAAAGAGACATTAATTGATTGTACAGTTGTCATTTAACATCATTTTTTCTTTAATTTTGATATATAATTTTATCCTATTACTTTAAAATTAAAGATGAGCCAAAAACGTCAAAAAACAAATCAGATTGAGAAGCTTTGGTACAGAAGGACTGTATCCAAACACCAAGCTCTCAGACTGTACTAAGTAATTACCTGCCATGTGCATTTTATTTATGTATTATGTACCAATGCTCAACTTTGCCAAAAGAACCTTTGAATCAATTGAATAAAACACTTCAATTGTTGATACATTTAGGTACTTATTATCTAAGTTGCGCTACTACATAAAACATATTTCCATTCTGGAAGAAGATTTGATAGGTTCAAGAGGGACTGTTTGCTACTCAAGGTGATTCATGAAGTAATAGAGTTTAAAAAGTCTATTTTTACAAATAATTTAGTTTCAAAATTATAAAAAAATGTTTGCTGCAGTAGAATTTATCATTGTTTTTCCTGAGTTGGGAGGAGATTACGAATATTGAGGAAGCTTCAATGTAAATGTGGCAGCTAAAAATTCCAGTACTTTCAACAGGACTAATGGAAGGCTCATTGGTTTACAAGGACATATCTTGATAAGGAGTGTTGATCTCCAGTCCTTAAGGGCCACCCAGAATCTCTGTGCTTGAGCCTTAAATGATCAGGGTGTCAGTAAATGATTGTTCCTATCAGTTTAGGTGGGTTTTGTTTGCCCAATCCAGGGCTGTCTAGCAGAGGAAGACATAGGTTGGAGTCTCAAGACAAATTGAAGCCATGCTACTATGAGGTTTTCTTTGAATGTTGCATTAGAAAGGTAACCTCAGCAATAAATGGCATGAAATGTAGGCCTGCTGTGTGTGCTAGTATCCCAGCACAGCGTGCGCTTCTCCCTGATGTAGTGAGAATGGCGCAAAGCCCTGACGCTCATACTGCTGCCTTCACATTTTAATACATAGCTTTCATACTTGTTGCTAATGAGACCTGCATACCACGGTATTCTCATCGCACAGACAGGCACTTCCTGTCCAATGGAAATAAGAATAAACAGATTCACTAAATATTTTCATGTGTGCTTTTGATATATTATACTTTCAAATGACAGCATTTTTATGTAAAACTGAAAAAGGAGTAACTTGCAAATTCCAAACCAACCACTGAAAAGCTACTTACAACAACTGAAAATAAAAAATATATATTTGTATTGGTTCATGCAAATCTCATTATGCTTGTTAATATAGACTTCATTCTCCCACAATTTGGGATTCGAATAAAGCATTTAAAAACGTTATGCAGATTTGCAACGAAAAACATATTTTAATTAATTGAACTGCATCGCTGAAAGGGACCGGATAGATATTGCACATACACTTTGGTATTTTTGGTAATTACACCTTTCTGTAATTTACACTCACAGCCATAATACAGGGTAGTGTCTCACAGCAATAATACATGGTGGTGTCTCACAACAATAATACAAGGCTGTCTCACAGCAACAATACAAGGTAGTGTCTCTCACTGTAATAATACATGGTGGTGTCTCTCACTAAAATAATACAAGGTGGCATCTCTCACAGTAATAATACAAGGTAGTGTCTCTCACTGCAATAATACATGGTGGTGTCTGTCACAGCAATAATAGAAGGTGGTGTCTCTCACTGTAATAATACAAAGTGGTGTCTCTTACTGTATTAATACAAGGTGGTGTCTCTTACTGTAATACTACATGGTGGTGTCTCTAATAACAATATTACAAGGTGGTGTCTCTCACAGCAATAATAGAAGGTGGTGTCTCTCACTGCAATAATACAAGGTGGTGTCTCACTGCAATAATACACGGTGGTGTCTCTTACTGCAATAATAAAAGGTGGTGTCACTCACAGCAATAATAAAAGGTGGTGTCTCTCACTGCAATAATACAAGGTGGTGTCTCTCACAACAATAATACAAGCTAGTTTATCTTACTAAAATAATACAAGGTGACGTCTCTCACTGTAATAATACAAGGTAGTGTCTCACAGCAATAATACAAGGTAGTGTCTCACAGCAATAATACAAGGTAGTGTCTCTCACAGCAATAATACATGGTGGTGTCTCACAACAATAATACAAGGTAGTGTCTCTCACTACAATAATACAAGGTAGTGTCTCAAACAACTATAACACAAGGGTGTCTCACAGCAATAATGCAAGGCAGTGTCTTTTACTGCAATAATACAAGGTGGTGTCTTTTACTGCAATAATACATGGTGGTGTCTCTTACTGCAATAATACATGGTGGTGTCTCTTACAACAATAATACAAGGTAGTGTCTCTCACTGTAATAATACAAGGTGGTGTCTCTCACTGTAATAATACAAGGTAGTGCCTCATACTGTAATAATACAAGGTGGTGTCTCTCACTAAAATAATACAAGGTGGTGTCTCTTACTGCAATAATACATGGTGGTGTCTCTCACTGTAAGAATACAAGGTAATTGTCTCGCACAGCAATAATACAAGGTAGTGTCTCTCACAACAATAATACAAGGTGGTGTCTCTCACTGCAACAATACAAGGTAGTGTCTCTCACTGCATTAATACAAGGTGGTGTCTCTCACAGCAATAATACCAGGTGGTGTCTCTCACAACAATAATACAAGGTGGTGTCTCTCACAGCAATAATACAAGGTAGTGTCTCTCACAACAATAATAAAGGGTAGTGTCTCTCACTGTAATAATACTAGATAGTGTCTCTCACTACAATCATACAAGGTAGTGTCTCTCACTACAATCATACAAGGTGGTGTCTCTCACTGCAATAATACAAGATAATGTCTCTCTCAACAATAATACAAGGTAGTGTCTCTCACTACAATATTACAAGGCGGTGTCTCTCATAGCAATAATACAAGGTGGTGTCTTTCACAGCAATAATACAAGGTGGTGTCTCTCATAGCAATAATACAAGATAATGTCTCTCTCAACAATAATACAAGGTAGTGTCTCTCACTACAATATTACAAGGCGGTGTCTCTCATAGCAATAATACAAGGTGGTGTCTTTCACAGCAATAATACAAGGTGGTGTCTCTCATAGCAATAATACAAGGTGGTGTCTTTCACAGCAATAATACAAGGTGGTGCCTCTCACAGCAATAATACAAGGTAGTGTCTCTCACTGTAATAATACAAGGTAGTGTCTCTCACAACAATAATACAAGGCTGTCTCACAGCAATAATACAAGGTAGTGTCTCTCACAACAATAGTACAAGGTGGTGTCTCCCACATCAATAATACAAGCTAGTGTCTCTCACAGCAATAGTACAAGGTGGTGTCTCTCACAGCAATAATACAAGGTGGTTTCTCTCACTGTAATAATACAAGGTGGTGTCTCTCACAGCAATAATACAAGGCGGTGTCTCTCACAACAATAATACAAGGTAGTGTCTCTCACAACAATAATACAAGGTAGTGTCTCTCACAGCAATAATACAAGGTAGTGTCTCTCACTGTAATAATACAAGGTAGTGTCTCTCACAACAATAATACAAGGTGGTGTCTCTCCCAGCAATAATACAAGGTGGTGTCTCTCATTGTAATAATACAAGGTAGTGTCTCTCACTGCAATAATACAAGGTGGTGCCTCTCACAGCAATAATACAAGGTAGCGTCTCTCACAACAATAATACAAGGCTGTCCCACAGCAATAATACAAGGTGGTGGCTCTCACTAATAATAAAAGGTAGTGTCTCTCACAGCAATAAAACAAGGTGGTGTCTCTCACTGTAAAAATACAAGATAGTGTCTCTCACAGCAATAGTACAAGGTGGTGTCTCTCACAGCAATAGTACAAGGTGGTGTCTCTCACTGTAATAATAATACAATGTAGTGTCTCTCACAACAATAATACAAGGTAGTGTCTCTCACAGCAATAATACATGGTGGTATCTCTCACAGCAATAGTATAAGGGGGTGTCTCTCACAACAATAATACAAGGTGATGTCTCTCACAGCAATAATACAAGGTAGTGTCTCTCACAACAATAATACAAGGTAGTGTCTCTCACTGTAATAATACTAGATAGTGTCTCTCACTACAATCATACAAGGTGGTGTCTCTCACTGTAATAATACAAGATAGAGTGTCTCACTACAATCATACAAGGTGGTGTCTCTCACTGTAATAATACAAGATAGTGTCTCTCACTACAATCATACAAGGTGGTGTCTCTCACTGTAATAATACAAGATAGAGTGTCTCACTACAATCATACAAGGTGGTGTCTCTCACTGTAATAATACAAGATAGAGTGTCTCACTACAATCATACAAGGTGGTGTCTCTCACTACAATCATACAAGGTGGTGTCTCTCACTGTAATAATACAAGATAGTGTCTCTCACTACAATCATACAAGGCTGTCAACAAAAATAAAACTCTCTCATTGGAGGACAGTGTAAACTGCAAAGCTCTCACAGTAAAAGTACAAAGCTGTCTCTCTTGCAGCAGGAAAGTGAGCAAAAGTATATGTCTCTCTCTCTCACTAAACTGCAAAGTCTGCTCTCTTTTTGAAAATCTGAAAGGCAGTCTCTCTCATAGCAAAACTGCAAATATATATCCCCTACATTAGAAAATACACGCAGTCTCTCTCACAGAAACACTACAAAACTGTCTCTAACAGCAAAACTGCAAAAGCTTCCCCTCTCAGCAAATATGAAAGGAAAGCTACAAAGACCAGATCTCACGGGAAAATGGAAAGCTGTCTCTCTCAGAGGAACAATGGAAAGCTGCCTCTCAGAGGAACAATGGAGAAGATGTCTCTCAGAGGAACAATGGAGAAGATGTCTCTCCCACAGGAATAATGGAAAGCTGTCTCTCTCATAGGAAAATGGAAAACTGCCTCTCTCAGAGGAACAATGGAAAAGATGTCTCTCCCACAGTAAAAATGGAAAGCTGTCTCTCTCATAGGGAAATGGAAAGATGTCTCTCTCACAGGAAGAATGGAAAGCTGTCTCTCTCTCTCTTATAGGAAAATGGAAAGCTGTCTCTCTCTCTCTTATAGGAAAATGGAAAGCTGTCTCTCTCTCTCTTATAGGAAAATGGAAAGCTGTCTCTCTCTCTCTTATAGGAAAATGGAAAGCTGTCTCTCTCATGGAAAAATGGAAAGCTGTCTCTCATAGAAAAAATGGGAAGCTTTCATTCTCAGGAAAAATGGGAAGCTGTCATTCTCAGGAAAAATGGGAAGCTGTCTCTCTCTTATAGAAAATGGAATGCTGATATGCTGTCTCCCACAGGGAAATGGACAGCTGTCTCTCTCACAGGAAAAATATAAAGATGTCTATTTCACAGGAAAAATGGAAAGCTGCCTCTCTCATAGGAAAACATGGAAAGCTGTCTCTTACAATAAACTGCCATGCTGTCTCTCTCTCAGCAAAACCACAAAGCTGCCTCAGTCCTAATAAACCTGCCAGGCTCTCACACTGTAACCTGAATTTGTGCTGGTAAATATAAGTAGATAGATTAGAGATAAAATACTATTTTAGGCTTTATGGTCATCACCAAACTCTGCATTTTGCTGATTTCCCTCCTCAAAGTGCAGGAGCTGGAACACAAAGAAGCCTCCCAGGAGACCCAGTGTGTGTGTGTTACCCAGAGCCCACCTCCTCAACCTCCCCCTGAAAGGACTGGATTAGAATAGTCTCTAACAGCAGGGGATGCACATCCTTTGCAGAGCTGCTCGCACGGCCCTCTTTTTTTAACATACAAATACAAACATTTAAATTGATGCTAAAAATACAATGGTCCATGTACGGGGGTGCAGGCCTCTCCTAGCCTGTCTGCTAGCAGCATGGCCAAAATCTGTTTTAATTTGGAAAAATGTCTGCATGGATACACCAGTGGATATAGCACAGGCACATATGTCAGATATGAGAGCTCATGGTATGTAGAGAGAAAGCATATCACCAAATCTTATCAGCATGGGTGTAGAAACTGGGGAGGGGGACAAATCCTCCAGATTTTCAATGTGTGTGTTTATGTATAGAGAAGCAGTTGTGTGGTATTTTTATATTATATGCGGTATCCCCCCCAGATTTTCTTTGGCTCCTACACCCATGCTTATCAGCCCCCTACGTGTGTCACAACACTCGCTTTACACATCTGCAATGACGTACACACTCAATTATTTTATGAAAATCAATGAATTCTTATGTAACATTTCTCATATATAACCCCAGCCCAAACAACGCTTTTCATTTCCATTCGCTTTCTGAATATCCAAAGCCATTAAATACCCTTTCACCACATTACCCTGGAATAAAGGCCCTTCCCTCTTCAAAGTTCCAGTTAAGAAAATGGGCTTATTAGCAATAATTCAAAAAGATTGATTATAATAATACACATGACCTCACGCAATGGGTAATGATATTTGGAAAACATTGCTGAAATAGGTGTGACATGTTTTTTTGTAATTAAAAAAATTACTGTATTTAGGTAAAGCAAATGTGAGGTCTCTTACATCATATTTCCGTACTGCAAGTTATTGATCAGATTTTCAAAATCTCACGTATTTTGAAAAATTTGAAATTGTGCAATTAATGCTGCTGTGAGATATACATATACATATATACATATATATATATTTCACAATGTACTTATACATATATGCACAGTTAGTATACTGAGTGTGAGTTTGTGTACACATAAGTCGATATTTATTTATATAGAAGCATGTGTTTATATATATATATATATATATATATATATATATATATAAATATATATATACATATATATATATATATAAATCAGTAATAAGACTATTAAGACAGTATACATTGATTTTATATATATATATATATATATATATATATATGCACACACACAAATATACGTAAACGTATATATATATATATATATATATACACACACACATATTCACACACATATATTCACATAATCCAATTGTATCACATGCAAAACAATTATTCCAAAAGTGATATTTTGCACATGCCATTTAAAACAGAATAATATATAGCTTTGTAGGCATTCCTTCTTTAAGAATTGGCCAAGAGATCATTTAAGCTTCTATAAGAAAGCATGCATTTACAACGAGCCAATATTTCATTTCAGATTCCTCTGCTTCTGCTAAAAGGCAGAGAAACAGACTGCCTGAAAAAAAATCTGCTTACCGCTTCCGAATCTTTAAATCCATGCAGGTACAAATTGTCGTACATGGAGGTTTAGTAATCCAGAACACCTCTCAATGCAGAAAGGCAGCAAGCACCACACCACTGCTAGAAATAGAAGACAGATAAGGCCTGAGATGAAGGCACCAAGCCTGGTTTGTGAGATTGCTGTGGATTCCCCGGCCAAGATGCTGTTCATTCACATTATAGAGGGGAGGTTATCCCTAGAGGTAGCCCAGACCTGGCATTTTATCTGTCTTCCAAATACAGTGCATAAAAAAGCAAACCCTTCCCTACCAAGGACTGATGATACTGCTGAGGAGGGGTCCTGCGATTGGCTGGGATCTCACAGCTGGAAGTTCATTCGCTTTGATAGTGGATGACGAGGTGCAGGGCTATACTGTACAATGCAAGGAGCCTTTATCTGGCCTTTATTTCTAGGCTAATTCTTACATAGGTATTAACCTTTTACTATAGAAACAATAACGCCCCCCACAAACCAGCAACTGGGAATTGGTCTGGCTTGAAAATGACAAAGAATTTTTTTTAATTTGTTTTCCAACAATGTAAAAATTCCAGTACTAAAGTACTATAAAGTACTAATATAAATATATATATATATATATATATATATATATATATATATATATATATATATATATATAAAATCGTTTATTTGTAAAGCGTCACACACATAAAATAGAGTTTTGCAGTATAAAGTAATACATTATTATTGGGCAAATCATCCAAATAAGAGATTACAAAAACAGGGACATTTTCTTCAGGTCTGGAGCAATACTGAACTAGTAGCATATACAAATTAGATCCTTAGTAATAAGAGCAAAGGTCCCTCCTTTCGAAAAAAAATGGATGGTTAGTCCAATACAAAAATATTGCTTTATTCTGCAATACTCAATTATTATTTTTTTGCATCGTTTTCACTGTACTAACATGGATTCTCCAATATATATATATATATATATATATATATATATATATTTAAGATTATTATGATAGAAGATGGATATACAGATAGATAGACAGATAGAAAGATAGATATAGTGTATGTGGATATTTATATATGTAAATATTTCTGTTAAATAATTACCTTCATCGCAAAGTGCAAGTATATATCACAGTAAAGATTGTATTATTTATTTGTATAATATATACATTGTATAACTAAACTTGTTACTACAACAATACTTATGTTGAGATTTTAACATTCCCCCATGTAAAGATCATCTACTATAATTAAATAATAAGTGTTATGATTACTGCTTAGCAGTGGCGGAGATACTGCTGGTGCAGCAGGTGCAAAGCACCGGGGCCGACAACACGGTGGGGCCACTCTGCTATTTGCAGTAAATGAGGAATCTTAATTTATTAAATTAAGACGACAGATCGTTTTTTTTTTAATAGAAAGTTGATCTTATTACTAATTTGGTTGTCTACATATTGGCTTTTTTATTGACCCCAAGGGGTGGATAGAGCAGTTGCAAGGCGCCCCGAATTGCTCAGCCACTTCTGCTTAATGTTAGTTTTAAGTTGTTTGTCAGGTTTATGGTGTTAGGGCTACAGTTAAGTGTTAGGGTTACTATTTTAGGTATCAGGGATAGGGATTAGATGTTAGGGCTATTATGGGGCTTAGGCATATAGTTAAATTTTAGAGATACAGTTCGTTGTTAGGAATATGGTTAAGTGCTATGTGCACAGTTAGGTAATAAGGATATGGTTAGATGTTAGGTATATTGTGATTATGTATTAAGCACACAGATGTTAGAGATATTATTATGTTTCAGGAATATGGTTACATTTTAAGGAGTCAGGAATATTATGGTTATGTATTAAGAAGACAGTTAGGTGTTATTGATATCATGGTTAGGTTTTAGGGATATGGTTAGTTATTAAGGATAGAGTTAGTTAATATAGTTAGGTTTTATGGATATGATTAAGAATATGGTAAGGTTTTAGGGATATGGTTAAATATTAAGGAGTCATGGATATTATGGTTATGTATTAAGGGTACAGTTAAGTGTTATGGATATTATGGTTAGGCTTTAGAGACATGGTTCGGTATTAAGGATATGGTTGGTGTTATGGATATTATGGATAGGTGTTATGGATATTATGGATAGGTGTTATGGATATTATGGTTAGGTTTTAGGGATATGGTTGGGTATTAAGGATACAGTTAGATGTTATGGATATTATGGTTAGGCTTTAGAGACATGGTTCGGTATTAAGGATATGGTTGGTGTTATGGATATTATAGATAGGTGTTATAGATATTATGGATAGGTGTTATGGATATTATGGTTAGGTTTTAGGGATATGGTTGGGTATTAAGGATACAGTTAGATGTTATGGATATTATGGTTAGGCTTTAGAGACATGGTTCGGTATTAAGGATATGGTTGGTTTTATGGATATTATAGATAGGTGTTATGGATATTATGGTTAGGTTTTAGGGATATGTTTGGGTATTAAGGATACAGTTAGATGTTATGGATATTATGGATAGGTGTTATGGATATTATGGTTAGGTTTTAGGGATATGGTTGGGTATTAAGGATACAGTTAGATGTTATGGATATTATGATTAGGCTTTAGAGACATGGTTCAATATTAAGGATATGGTTGGTGTTATGGATATTATAGATAGGTGTTATGGATATTATGGTTAGGTTTTAGGGATATGGTTGGGTATTAAGGATACAGTTAGATGTTATGGATATTATGGTTAGGCTTTAGAGACATGGTTTGATATTAAGGATATGGTTGGTGTTATGGATATTATAGATAGGTGTTATGGATATTATGGTTAGGTTTTAGGGATATGGTTGGGTGTTAAGGATACAGTTAGATGTTATGGATATTATGGTTAGGTGTTGTGGATATTATGGTTAGGTTTTAGGGATATGGTTGGGTATTACGGATACAGTTAGATGTTATGGATATTATGGTTAGGTGTTGTGGATATTATGGTTAGGTTTTAGGGATATGGTTGGGTATTAAGGATACAGTTAAATGTTATGGATATTATGGTTAGGCTTTAGAGACATGGTTCGGTATTAAGGATATGGTTGGTGTTATGGATATTATGGATAGGTGTTATGGATATTATGGTTAGGTTTTAGGGATATGGTTGCTTATTAAGGATACAGTTAGATGTTATGGATATTATGGTTAGGTGTTGTGGATATTATGGTTAGGTTTTTGGGATATGGTTACTTATTAAGGATACAGTTAGATGTTATGGATATTATGGTTAGGTGTTGTGGATATTATGGTTAGGTTTTAGGGATATGGTTGCTTATTAAGGATACAGTTAGATGTTATGGATAATATGGTTAGGTGTAGGTTTATACTTAGATTGTTAGTGAAATATTTTGGTAATTATGGTTAGGTATTAGTGTTACTGGGCAATTCTGATAAATATTTTTCCAGATAATTGACAAGGTGCTTAATATTTTAGTGGTTATGAAACACAGGCATGGATGACCTCTATATAGATAATTTTGTCAACAGCATTTGCCGAAAATATTTCCATATACTTCAATGGAAATGTCTTGTACAGAAAAACATCAATACCTCTATCCACAGCAAAGGAAGCGCCACAGACCTAAAACCGAGATTTCTTTTTGGCTAGGGGATTAGATGTAAGCTTTTTTTTTACCTTAGTACTACTCATTTCTTATACAAAACCTCCCCACAGAACTTCATCCTACATAGATAAGGCCCCAAAGGGTCAGGGGGCAGCAGACACAGTAAATGGAGATACAGAAAACTCCATGCAGAGAAAGTTGCAAGGTCCCTGGCTGACCACTGGATTCCAACCACCAATGGTTCCTGCTGCATTACATTTATTTACTAGCTAATGTAAAGTGGATATAGTGACCCAGCTTGAAAGTCCAGCGGCCGAGAGAAACTCTTGATCTTGATCAGCAGAACCTTTTAGTGGGGAGACTACAGCCATAAAGAGTACTTTCACTTGTACACAGCAGACAGTATGGGACTCTCATACAGATGGAGCATCTAGCGGCTATTTTACCAATGAGCAAAACACCAGCTTTACTACCCTGGCATGAGATGACAAAGCACTGGGTGTGCACAGGCCTTCCAAAATGTTCTATAAATCTAGATCCAGGGGCAACTTTCCATGCTGAACCCCTTGCTGCAGAGAAACAATACAGGCATGGCGAGGAACCAAAGGAGGTGCGACCCAGTATCCTTTACCTTGCACCCTATGGCAGAATCCTTAACTCCCCTAATAATGGCTGCAGTGTCAGATCTCTTCCACTTAAAAGTAAATACCCATACTGAGGGTAATAGCAATCAATATACCTCAAATACAGGCATATGGTAAACTTAATATATTTGCCTTCACCTGCTTTTTTTTTTGGGCAACGGACGCATTTTAGTTGCTTATGGACCTCTGGCATATTATCCTTAATGTACACTTAGAAAATCTGACATACATGTAATGTGTTACCAAAGTCATATATAATGATTATTTATACTTCACATACTAATAATACCTATTTTTGTATGTAATCTTAAATTACACATTGCCTCTATAATTATACGTGTAAATGACTAATGTCTAATATGTATACATTACATAATCTCGTTAGTGGCTAAATATTCAGTAACAAATACAATTTGGTCTTTGAACTACCGTAATTCACCACAAACTCAGATTCTGGATATGCTGGTGTACCTAAATAAAGCTGTGAGTTATACCATGTAGGGACACTCAAGATGGGTAGGTCATCGTAGATAGGTCTGACAAATCGAGGTCCACTGGAGAAGGAACTAGCAACCCACTCCAGTTTATTTGTCATGAAAACCTTATGGATAGGCACAACCAGACACAAGATGAATTCCACAGTGTCACGGATAGTCAGACACAACTGAACGACTATATAAAAAAAAAGATATGATATAAAAATGTCGCAATTCTTTGACCCCACCATTCTTGATTTTACGTTTACCTAACCCCTCTACACCATTTTCCATTTGACCTTTACCTATCATCTTTACTCCGTTTTTGGTTTTACATGTACCTATACCCTCTCTACTCTATTCCTTTGGGATCTCCTAAAAGGGACCCAGCTGGATTGTAAGTAAATTTGTGTTAGGGCAATGGTGGGACAATCTTCAGCCATTTTAATAGACCCAACCTGTGCTCAGGCAGGAAAACTCTTAAATGCTGTCCTATTAACAGCAGATGATGGCTGATACCACCTAATTCTGTCATAAAATATGGCTCTATTAGGAAGAGATGCAGCTCTTCTAACAAGGTCTTTCTCAGAGCACTTACCACCCAGGGTCTGATCAAATAGCGCAGAGGCCATTATTTTCAAATCTACTTCTTCACAAGGGCATACTGTCAATATGGTATTTATGTGGTGCTCTAAATATACAATCTTTGGAAGATATGTAAGAAAAAAACAAAAAGTCTCTTAAAAATCAAATATGTCCCTGATATCGAAGGGTTAAGGGTTAGCACTTATCTTAAAAAGAGCAGAACAGTGAGCTGGAGAGTTTATCTCAAGTGCTGTGTTCAAGTGGCATTCCCAGCCTTTCCATTAGCATTCTTGGAAGCCCTGACAATGTGTTACATCTGTGTGTGGCACAAAACAAAAAATGATTAACACAAGCCCCCAAAGTCTGAAAGCTAAATGTAGGATTATTATTATTATTATTATTATTATTATTATTATTATTATGTAAATCAAGAAAATACAATACTCAGTATCTTAGAGGAATACAAGAACAAGAGGAAATTATTTGAAGCTGCAAGTAGTAGGGTACAAAACAGTTAAGGAATTTAAGCATGCCTGCGATATGCTAAAACTTAATGAATGCCATTTTAGGTAGATAAAACAAGCTCATGAGATGAGCCTTTTTTGTTCTTATCTGTTGATAAATCTATGTTACTATGTTACTGTATCTGCTTACATAGAGAACAGCAATGTTCAACCACCTTTTATGATTGGTATTATTCAATATAAAAATACTCGCTAATGGGTAGAAGGTGTTTTTGGAAGTCTACTTAAATTGTCATTAATAAGTTTAAGTCATTTAGATAACTTACATTTTGTCAGTCAACTTGGATAGCCTGCTTGGATAATTTCCATTGTATCCGGATGTGGGTTAAATCTCTACAAAATGCTACGAAAGTGACACACTATCCTCAGATTCACTAAGCTCTGCTGTAGTGTACTTAGCCCAACATTATGTTTGTAATTCTTATTCACTTAGTGAATATACCCCTATTTTAGTTATTTTATACATTGGATGTACTAAATGAATATATATATATATATATATATATATATATATATATATATATATATAATACACATACATACATTCATATTCCTTCTAGATTGCAAGCTCTTCTGAGTTGCACCAAGCTGTCTGCTGACCCATTTTGTATGACATTAGTATCTATACTTTAGCAAATGACATCGTTCTTTATTCTACTACAGAAAACACTGGTGCTTTAAACATTAAGAGTAATAATGATAATAAAAATAATAATAATAATAAATAGTTTGAGTGCTTACGAGCTAACACTGCAGCATTTAAAAAAATATTAAGAGTGAAAAAAGCTTTAAATGAAAAAAGTTTTTAGAACTTTTCCACTTGATTCTGACTGCTCTACATGATGGTGCAGAATAGTTGTAGCGTTTAAAGTCACTTAGTTTGTATTGAGTCCTCTGGATGGTAACACAAATACACCCACAATAATATGCAACTTTTACATATCAGTCTTGTACTTCTTTCTCTACATAATTCAGTGCAGAAATGAATTATAAGATAAAATAATATTGAGTGAACTCACAAAGAGAAGCTCATCAGTTGGGGAGTACAACGGGTGCCCGATCTCCTCTGCCACCTTGGGTGCTTTCTCTCCCATGTTCGGACACCTTTATAAGGACAACGTCCCAGTGCTGCTCTCACTGCACAATGGACTTGATTTCAGAAGCTCTAGTGCCTGTAGTCAGAGGGGCGTATTCTCCTAACACTACATCCTCCTGTCACTTTGGAGATATTAGACTGGCACATACAAGGACCTCTGTACAATGAAATATATGTATATTTGAAAACTTTGAGTCTAAGAACATAATTAAGTAAGAATCAATCTACAAATCTGACTTAGAATTAGAAAAAGTATACATTTTGATGCCTTTCTGGTCCCTGGAGGCATCCATGATACTTTGGTGGAAATTGTGTATGTGAGATGAGCGTTTACATATCTGGAGATCAGTGCTTGCATCTATTGATGCAAGTTGTCAGCCTCTGGGCCTGTGATGTGGAATATGTGTAGTGTCAGATCCAATTCTAACAAAACTGTGGACTTCTCACTCTTCCCACAACATTACCTTCGATGATAGATAACAAAACACATCCTTGTGAACAGAGCCTTCCAGAATTCTGAATTTCTCTGTAATGTTTTTATATTCTTGAATTACACAGCTGTAATATGTGTATGTTATCATATGTTATGTTCAATTGTCTATTCTTTCTCTCTCTGTGTGCCCTCACCCTCTCTCTGTGTGCCCTATCTCTTTGTGCTGTCTCTCTCCGTGCGCTCTCTCTCACTCTGTGTTGTCTCTCTCTCTCTGTGCGCTCCCTCTCTTTGTGCCCTCTCTCTTTCTCTGTATATACGGATTCCCTGGGGGTCTAGTGGTTAGAATTCAGTGTTTTCACCGCTGCAACCTGGGTTTGATTACAGTCAGGGAACCAAGAGCTCACACCACCCTGAAGCCATGCAGGGCCTGGTCAGTACTTGGATGGGAGACCATTTAGGAATACAAGAAGCTGTATGCTGTGGCCCACTGGATAAAGAACTGGCAACACACTCCAGTATCTTTGCCATGATACTGGTTTAACCCTCACCATTTTTATTTCAAGCCTGTTACTCGGAAGCCGTTCAGAGGCCGCAAAAAGACGCTAATTGAATAGCAAATTAGATTACAACCCGCTTACAGGCTCCCTGCCCCTCCCCCTGCACCCATTGCGGCCCTCGTCTATCCCCCTGGGCCTATTGTGGGCCTTGTGGGCCCACAAAGTAGAGGGGGAACAGGCAAGGGCTGCAGTGGACGCAGGGGGAGAGGCAGAGAGCCCGTAAGTGGGTTGCAATCTAATTTGCTATTCAATTGGCGTCTTTTTGTGGCCTCCAAACAGCTTTCGAGTTACGGCTTGAAAAAAATGCAGACTGTTAAACCCGTAACTAACAGCCTGGCCCGCAAATCGATTTCCCCAAGCCCGCAAATGTTTTCACACCCGTAAATGAGACAGAGGGAAAGGGGGAAAGAGACACAGAGGAGGGAGACGGGGGAAAGAAACAAAGGGGAGGGAGTGGGGGGGAAAGAGACACATGGGTGAGAGAGGGGAGAAGGAGGCACAGGGGAGGGAGAGCGCAGCAAAGAGACACAGGTGAGGGAGAGAGAGCAAAGAGACACAGGGAAGGGAGAGGGCAGAAAGAGAGACAGGGGAGGGAGGGGGAAGAGACGCAGGGGACGGAGTGGAGGACGAGACACGGGTGGCGGGAGAGATAAAAATAAAATATTATCCCGTCATTTGTGACGGGAGGCCCGCAATGGATGCCAATGGCGCTCATTATGAGGCCTGCAATGGGTGCTGAAGACACTCATTGCAAGGCTCGGAGAGAATAGGAGAGAAGAGGGAGGGAGAGGACACAGAACAAGGGAAGGAGAGAGTGAGAAGGCGTGCATTGTGTGGCAAACAACAGCATTGAGAGGCTTGCAAGTGTTATGCCGTCCTTTTTGACGGGCGAGTCGCTAGTTTTTATATATATGAACTGAGATGAGACAGGTGGTGGACACAAAAGCAAAAAAACATTTGCCCGGCCCACTGGGCCCTCAATTCCCTAGCTCCGCCACTGATTAGAGCAGTACTTTATTTATATATTACAATTACTTTACTACGATGATGATGCAAAAGTCACGTTTTGTATGTGGAGATTAGATCTTAGTTCTCATGGAATTTGAATGTCTGCTAATAGTCTATAACTGTTAATAATTAATAATAATTAGCAATATTATAAACACAAAGGAATAGCAAATTAAGTTTGATTTTCAAAACATATTACAGAGGTTGTTTGTGTTTTATTTGTACAAATAGGTTGTCAGCTTAAAGGGTAAATTCCACCTAAACAAAAGTGTTCACTTATAGATAATGAAATATATGTATAAAAGTTTTAGCAGTCGTCTAGTATTCCCGTTAGATGATGTGAGCTGCTGAAGAACACAAAACATGAAAATGAAGGTGCTTAGAATTGAACTGCAGTCTGATTGGCTCTTGATATAGCTCTTGAAAATGTAGCCAATCAGCTCCCCTGGCTCAGTGTTGGTGATTTCTATAGCAATAAAAGGTAGGTAACTAAAATTCTCTGGGTCTAATCATTTTTAAGATGTCAACTTTCACTCTCCGCAAACCTGGAGGAGTAACTGGCAAACTAGACAACTTCCATATCTTTTATATAGATACTTACAGCCTTATTAAATAGAGATCCGGCCAATTGAATAGGGCTCTATATAAGCACATAGCGTATTTTCTACAGAAGTTTTTAGTTAGTGAAGACCTTGCTTTTGGATAGAAGTTCACTAACCAAAAACTTCTGTAAAAAAAATGCTATGTGCTTATATAGAGCCCTATTCAATTGGCCAAATTGCAATTTAATAATGCTGTTAATATTCTCATTAAATAGTGGTCTTTAATATAAAACAAACTTATGTTTAGGTGGAACTTGCCCTTTAAAGATTCTTTCTCTTATGCCTATAAGCAAGAAGTTAGAGGGAGGAGTTTGAAGCCAACAGCCAACAAGGCTGTCAGCTTAGTCAAAGTAAGATTTTACATTTCTCTAATTAAAGTTAGATTGTAAAATACTGTAGACAATATTAATAAATTAATGTATTTGCGTTTAAAAAGCATTTTATCCTGTCATCTATATCTATATCTGGTCAGCTCAGAGAGAAGGGGGCGGGCATCAAGCTGTGCTGCCTGTGGCTCAAGAACCAAGAACATGTACTTTAATCAATGATGCAGCCAATGGCAACCACTTGTAGCTACTGATATTGTTATAAAATTGGTTAAGTACTTGAGCTTGGACAGCAGTTTATCCAAAGATGAAACAAAAAGTAGCACAGTTTGTGGCCCACCCCTTTGTTACAAATCACAAAATATAAATGTGGGAAGGATGCACAAATACAAAACAGAACCCTTGTATAATGTTTAAGAAGCATGTATATAATATTTTATTAATGCACTTCAATGTCCCTTTAACAGGCAAAGACAGCTATTATGGTACAATAGATATCTAAGCATTGATTACAGTATATTGTTTTCCCAGATTGTGGCTCCACATACAGTGCCTTGCAAAAGTATTCAACCCCCCTTGGCATTTTGGTGCCTCACAACCTGGAATTAACATGGATTGTTTGAGGATTTGCATCATTTAATTCACAGAACATGCCCACAACTTTGAAGTTTTTTTTTTATTGTGAAGCAAACAACAAATAGGACAAAATAACATAAAAAGTCAATGTGCATAACTATTCACCCCCTAAGGTCAATACTTTGTAGAGACACTTTTTGAGGCAATCACAGCTCCAAGTCACTTAGGATAAGTCTCTATGAGCTTGCCACATCTTACCACTGGGATTTTTGTCCATTCCTCCTTGCAAAACTGCTCCAGCTCTTTCAAGATGGATGGTTTGTGCTTGTGAACAGGAATCTTTAAGTCTGACCACACATTTTCTATTGGATTAAGTTCTGGGCTTTGCTAGGCCATTCAAACACATTTACATGTTTCCCCTTAAAACACTCAAGTATTGCTTTAGCAGTGTGTTTGGGGTCATTGTCCTGCTGGAAGGTGAACCATCTGTCCTAGCCTCAAATCAAGCACAGAGCGGTACAGGTTTTGCTCAAGAATATCCCTCTATTTAGCACCATCCATCTTTCCCTCAACTCTGACCAGTTTCCCAGAACCGGCTGCTGAAAAACATCCCCACAGCATGATGCTGCCACCACCATGTTTCACTGTGGGGGTGGTGTTCTTTGGGTGATGTGATGTGTTGGGTTTGTGCCAGACATAGAGTTTTCTTTGATGGCTGAAAAGTTCAATTTTAGTCTCATCAGACCAGAGCACCTTCCTCCATACATTTTGGGAGTCTCCCACATGCCTTTTCACAAACTCAAAACATGCCATTTTGTTCTTTGGCTTTCTTCTGGCCATTCTGCCATAAAGCCCAACTCTATGGAGCGTACGGCTTATTGTCGCCCTATGTACAGATACTCCAGTCTCTGCTGTGGAACTCTGCAGCTCCTCCAGTGTTACCTTAGGTCTCTATGCTGTCTCTCTGATTAATGCACTCCTTGCCCGGTCCATGTGTTTTGGTGGGCCGTCGTCTCTTGGCAGGTTTGCTGTTGTGCCATGTTCTTTCCATTTGGTTATGATAGATTTGATGTGCTCCTGGGGATCATCAAAGATTTAGATATTTTTTTATAACCTAACCCTGACTTGTACTTCTCAACAACATTGTCCCTTACTTGTTTGGAGAGTTCCTTGGTCTTCATGGCAGTGTTTGGTTAGTGGTACCTCTTGCTTAGGTGTTGCAGCCTCTGGGGCCTTTCAAACAAGGTGTGTATATGTAATGACAGATCATGTGACACTTAGATTGCACACAGGTGGACATCATTTCACTAATTATGTGAGTTCTGAAGGTAATTGGTTGCACCAGAGCTTTTTATGGGCTTCATAACCAATTAAGCATATTAGGTGATGTGCATCTCTGTAATGAGAAGGGGTGTGGTCTAATGACATCAACACCCTATATCAGGTGTGCATAATTATTAGGCAACTTCCTTTCCTTTGGCAAAATGGGTCAAAAGAAGGACTTGACAGGCTCAGAAAAGTCAAAAATAGTGAGATATCTTGCAGAGGGATGCAGCACTCTTAAAATTGCAAAGCTTCTGAAGCGTGATCATCGAACAATCAAGCGTTTCATTCAAAATAGTCAACAGGGTCGCAAGAAGCGTGTGGAAAAACCAAGGCGCAAAATAACTGCCCATGAACTGAGAAAAGTCAAGCGTGCAGCTGCCACGATGCCACTTGCCACCAGTTTGGCCATATTTCAGAGCTGCAACATCACTGGAGTGCCCAAAAGCACAAGGTGTGCAATACTCAGAGACATGGCCAAGGTAAGAAAGGCTGAAAGACGACCACCACTGAACAAGACACACAAGCTGAAACGTCAAGACTGGGCCAAGAAATATCTCAAGACTGATTTTTCTAAGGTTTTATGGACTGATGAAATGAGAGTGAGTCTTGATGGGCCAGATGGATGGGCTCGTGGCTGGATTGGTAAAGGGCAGAGAGCTCCAGTCCGACTCAGACGCCAGCAAGGTGGAGGTGGAGTACTGGTTTGGGCTGGTATCATCAAATATGAGCTTGTGGGGCCTTTTCGGGTTAAGGATGGAGTCAAGCTCAACTCCCAGTCCTATTGCCAGTTCCTGGAAGACACCTTCTTCAAGCAGTGGTACAGGAAGAAGTCTGCATCCTTCAAGAAAAACATGATTTTCATGCAGGACAATGCTCCATCACACGTGTCCAAGTACTCCACAGCGTGGCTGGCAAGAAAGGGTATAAAAGAAGAAAATCTAATGACATGGCCTCCTTGTTCACCTGATCTGAACCCCATTGAGAACCTGTGGTCCATCATCAAATATGAGATTTACAAGGAGGGAAAACAGTACACCTCTCTGAACAGTGTCTGGGAGGCTGTGGTTGCTGCTGCACGCAATGTTGATGGTGAACAGATCAAAACACTGACAGAATCCATGGATGGCAGGCTTTTGAGTGTCCTTGCAAAGAAAGGTGGCTATATTGGTCACTGATTTGTTTTTGTTTTGTTTTTGAATGTCAGAAATGTATATTTGTGAATGTTGAGATGTTATATTGGTTTCACTGGTAAAAATAAATAATTGAAATGGGTATATATTTGTTTTTTGTTAAGTTGCCTAATAATTATGCACAGTAATAGTCACCTGCACACACAGATATCCCCCTAAAATAGCTAAAACTAAAAACAAACTAAAAACTACTTCCAAAAATATTCAGCTTTGATATTAATGAGTTTTTTGGGTTCATTGAGAACATGGTTGTTGTTCAATAATAAAATTAATCCTCAAAAATACAACTTGCCTAATAATTCTGCACTCCCTGTATATATTAACCCAAAAGCATCAAAAGCAAAACATAAACAGTAAAGATACAGCACTTGGGAATCAAAAACATATCATAATAACTTTTTAATCTTGTTTGAATCTTTTTTTTTTTTTCTTCTTTTAGGTATTACCGTTTTTAATAACACATACAGTATATTGCATAGTCACGTATGTGTGAGAGAATCCTTAATCAAAGGAAAAAGAGAATATTAAGTAAAGAAAAGCAGAGCCCAGAGAAAAAGAAGAAAAGGAGAAGAAAAGAAAAAGAAAAAAAGGGGTAGGAGGTGTCGAATATATAGCCATGGTTGCCCTGGAAGATTACCCATCCTTTATTATTGTAATCTTGAATCTCTACCATTCACCTCGAAGGTTCCAGGTGTCCCAGCATGAAGCCCATTTTCTATGAGTAGAGTCTAGGTCGGCTGAGATAATGCTCATGGAATAAATAAATTTTAGTTTTGCCAAAACTGCACTGTATGTAGGGATCATCGACTTCCAGGATATGGCTAATATAATTTGCACTGCCAAAAAAACTTGATTTGATAACAGTTGAGCTTTTTTGCAAAGATCCTCTATAGGAAGGCCTAATAGAGCTTCCTCTGGCCTTTGGGGAATCTTGCGATCCCACAATCTCTCCAAATTATGATAGGTTTCCGACCATATATTTGCAATCTTTGGGCAGTCCCAGAGAACATGTTTAAGGGTGCCTAAGTCGTTACAACCTCTGAAGCAGTTGCCATCTAAAGAGGGTTTGGAAAGTTTCAATCTGGCAGGTGTCAAGTACCACCTCATGATAGTTTTGTACGTGTTTTCCCTCAGAATAGTGTTTAGTGAGGAGCAGCTTGCTTATGAATTTTGTTCCACTGCGCATCTGTCAAGTTAATGGCAAGTTCTGATTCCCAAGAGTGCTGATGGTGGAGTTTAGACAGTATGGACTGGTCTAATAGGAATTGTAGTAGTAGTAGTGTATATAGGAATTGTATATAGTGGATATATTACCTTTGCAGCTTTCTTCGAAGGGTGTGGTCCTAGCTGCAGTATAAAATAACAGTGATATGTACTTGGAAAGATTGAGCCATTCCTTTTTAAATCTCTTTGCTGAACCACTTGGTTATTTTGGCCAATCTAGCGGCTTTACAATACTTCAATAAATCTGGAAGGGCTAGCCCTCCTCTGAGTTTGGGTGCCATCATTGCCGTCTTATTAATCCTTTTTTTTTTTTTTTCGATCCCAGATAAAGCAAGAGATTGCCCTCTGAAGAACCAAAATGTCTGGACCACTGTCGGGATAGTACGGAAGAGATACAGCAGCTTGGGTAATAAGCTAATTTTTATGACATGAATCCTACCAAGCCACGAGATTTTATAAGATGACCATATGTCGATGTCATGTTGTAACTTTTTTATAAGTGTGGGAAAGTTTTCTGAGTATGTTATGCCAGATTTTCTAGGAATGAAAACCCCCCGATATTTAAGGTGGAGTTGGACCCATTTAAAGGAAACGTTCCCTACTAATTGATCTTCTAAATGTTTTGTTAAGGAAACATTCCGGGCTTTACTTTTGCTTGGGTTAATTTTGAAACCAGAAATGCTGCCAAAAAGCTCAAGAGCATGAAATAAGTTAGGGAGACTAGTCAATGGTTCAGTAACAGTAAGCATGACATCATCTGTAAAAAGGCTCAATTAGTATTCTGTCACTACTACCTGGACGGATACCCTTTATGTTCAGCTTTTCTCTAATAACAAAAGCCAGGGGTTCAATGCATAACGCAAAAAGAAGAGGGGACAAGGGACATCCCTGGCGAGTCCCTCTAGTTATGTTAAAAAGTCGAGATTTCAATCCCTAATATGCAACATATGCTGTAGGAGCTGAGTATAGTGCTGAAATACCCTTCACTAATCTGTCACTCAGGCCAAATTTGCTTAAGATCTCAGCCATATAAATCCAATCAATTCTATCAAAGGCCTTTTCTGCATCAAGGGAAAGAAGCATCAATTGTGTTTTGTTTATCAAAGCCACATCAAGCAAATTTAAGATACGCCTGGTATTGCCTATGAGCTTCACGGCCCTTAATGAAGCCTACCTGGTCATTCAGATGTATTAAGCCTGGTAAAATTTGGGAGAGTCTATTTGCTATAATTTTAGAGCATACTTTGACATCACAGTTGATCAGGGAAATAGGCCTATAGCTCTTACATTGGGACTGGTCCTTACCTTCCTTATGTCTTACAATCACTCTTGCTTCTAAGAACTCTAATCTCATAAGTAGCTGAACATAGCTTGTAAATGAGGTGATAAAGTATGAATACATTGTTTGTAGAAAAAATTGGTAAACCCATCTGGACCAGGGTCTTTAATGTGCTTCTTCTTGAGCCACTCCTTTGTTGCCTTGGCTGTGTGTTTTGGGTCATTGTCAGTCTGGAATAACCATCCACGACCCATTTTCAATGCCCTGGCTGAGGGATGGAGGTTCTCACCTATATCTGACTGTACATGGCCCTGTCCATCGTCCCTTTGATGCAGTGCAGTTGTCCTGTCCCCTTAGCAGAAATACACCCACAAAGCATAATGTTTCCACCTCCATGTTTGACGGTGGGGATGATGTTCTTAGGGTTATAGGCAGCATTCCTCCAAACACAGCGAGTTGAGTTGATGCCAAAGAGCTCGATTTTGGTCTAATCTGACCACAACACTTTCACCCAGTTCTCCTCTGAATCATTCAGATGTTCATTGGCAAACATCAGACGGGCCTGTACATGTGTTTTCTTGAGCAGGGGGACCTTGCAGGCGCTGCAGGATTTCAGTCCTTCACAGCGTAGTGTAGTACCAATTGTTTTCTTGGTGACTATGGTCCCAGCTGCCTTGAGATCATTAACAAGATCCTCCTGTGTAGTTCTGGGCTTATTCCAACTGTTGTCATCTTGTAGCCTATTCCAGCCTTGTGTAGGTCTACAATCTTGTCCCTGACATACTTGTGCAGCTCTTTGGTCTTGGCCATGGTGGAGAGTTTGGAATCTGATTGATTGATTACTTCTTCAGACAGGTGTCTTTTGTACAGGTAACGAGCTGAGATTAGGAGCACTCCCTTTAAGAAACCCGGGAACCAGAAATCTTGCTGATTGATAGGGGATCAAATACTTATTTCCCTCACTGACCTGCAAATCAACTTATAACTTTTTTGACATGATTTTTTCTTGTTTTTTTTTTTGTTATTCTGTCTCTCACTGTTAAAATACACCTACCATGAAAATTATTCTCCCCACTTCAATCCATAATAAATGCCTCCGCCAGACTCATCTTCAGTACACATCGTTCAGTGTCGGCAGCTCCTCTCTGTCAATCACTCCACTGGCTTCCCTTAGCCTCCAGAATAAAGTTTAAAATCTTGACCCTAACTTATAAAGCCCTCAACAACAGCGCACCCCCATACATCTCTGCTCTCATCTCCAAATACTCCCCCACACGCCCTCTTCGTTCTGCTAACGACCTTCTTCTTTCTACCACTCTTGTAACCTCCTCTCACTCCCGCCTCCAGGACTTTTCTTGCGCTGCCCCTATTCTCTGGAACTCCCTGCCTCGCTTCACCAGACTATCCTCCTGCCTTAAATCCTTCAAAACATCAATAAAAACGCACCTCTTTAAAGAAGCCTATAACCTTCCTCCCTAACATGCTCAGCACTACTCTCTCCCTACTGTACCACATAAAACTTTAACCTTTAGATTGTAAGTATACGAGTTTCAATCCTGCGCAGTGCTTTAGGGAAAGCGCTATGGACACTGGATTCCAAGCTCAAAGACAGGGCCACCCACTCTTTGCAATGTATGAATCTTTAACTTGTCATTGCCTGTAACTTAACTTATGTATAGCGCTACGGAATATGTTGGCGCGTTACAAATAAACGATAATAATAATAATAATAATAATCATTTCTTTGTCAGTGGACAAATGTTCAAAATCAGCAGGGGAACATATATATATATTTGTGGGCACATTTGCATGTCCCAGCTCAGCTTCCCAGAATGCAGTGTAATAACTGTTTTCCTCGGAATTCTGGGCTGGAAGCAGGTTTTTTAACTTGTTTTAGACATTCAAATGTGAACACAGATGTACTATTTATTTACTGTACTACCTACGGTGGAGGGCTTCTATCGCTCTTTTGCCCACTATATATTAAATGATTGTTGTGGTGAACTACCTACTCATAAGGTCCACAACACAGGCTGAGATCCCGCTCCATGCTGATGATAGCCAGTACGTTTGAAACAGCTGTACATGGATAGGATTCTCAGATTGTGTAAAATCCAACCTTGGCTTTGCATTATAGCTGTGTAATATAGCAGGCATACGCTTAAAGGAAGCCATGTTTGAAAATGGCTATGGGTTGAAGAGCGAGGCATTTGTGGGTACATTTGCGTGTCCCAGGTCAGCACATACACACACATATATATAAATATATATATATATGTACATACAAAAAATAATAATATATATATATATATATATATATATATATATCAATCTACCTGCATGTATATATATTCAAATATACAATAATAGCAATATATATATCACATATATAGTTGTGGATCTTGCGATGTTGGTGACGTTTGGGATGTTGGTAACGCCTTTGCGTCCCTCGCGAGGCGAGCAGTTGACTGCGAGGCTGGGGGACTTAGGCTGCATCTGCGAGCCCGTGGGAAATGTGCGCTCCACAATTTCTCCGCCCTCACGCACGCCCACCTAATACCCAATACCCAGTCACAGCCAGCTCATTCTTCCCACAATATCTCCGCCCTCATGCACGCCCATCTAATACCCACTACCCATTCACAGCTGGCTCACTCCTCCTTGCCTCGTTACACCGCCTACGTCACGTACGTTCCCGCGCCTAGCCTCCAATAGCCCGGGTCCTCCAGCACCACACCCGCCCACATACAGCCCTACCAACGCCGCCTTACTTTCTCTGCCGAGCCTGCAATGCTGACTGGACGCAGAGGCCGGGCCACTCCCCTGCTAAGCCCGCAGTGCTGAGGGAATGAATGAGAGAGAGAGAGAAGTGAGGTAAAGGTAAGAGACAGAGGGCCTGAGCCAGGAGAGGGGTTGGCAGACAAGGTTATAGACCTCGGGAGAGAGGAGCGCGAAGGCCACTCATACAGCCGAGAGTGAGAGTGTCAGGCACACCACACACTGATAGGGTGAGGGAAAGAGACAGGGGAGGGAGAGAGGGGGCAGCGAGAGACAGGGGAGGAAGCGAGGGGCAGAGAGAGATAGGGGAGGGAGAGAGCGGCCAGAGAGAGAGGGGAGGGAGAGAGGGGGCAAACAGAGACAGGGGGAGGAAGAGAGGGGGCAAAGAGAGACAGGGGAGGGAGAAAGGTGGCAGAGAGAGACAGGGGAGGGAGAGAGGGGCAAAGAGAGACAGGGGAGGGAGAGAGGGGGCAGAGTGAGAGACGGGGAGGGAGAGAGGAGGCAGAGAGAGACAGTGGAGGGAGCGAGGGGGCAGAGAGAGATAGGGGAGGGAGAGAGGAGGCAGAGAGAGACAGTGGAGGGAGCGAGGGGGCAGAGAGAGATAGGGGAGGGAGAGAGCGGCCAGAGAAAGACAGGGGAGGGAGAGAGGGGGCAAAAGCCTCACATTGTGTGGCAAACTGCTTTGCCAGCCTTACAATTTTATGTATATATATATATATATATATATATATATATAGAGAGAGAGAGAGAGAGAGAGAGAGAATAAAAAGTACATCTGTGTTCACATTTGTATCTCTAAAGCAAGTTAAAAAACCTGCTTCCAGCTCAGAGTTCAGAGAAAAACAGTTATTACACTGCATTCTGGGAAGTTGAGCTGGGACACACAAATATGGCCACAAATATATTAAAAATGTATGCCTCCAGATTTGTTTTGATTCCTACGCCCTTGTGCAGTGGTTAGGATTTGGTGCTTTCACCGCTGTGACCTGGGTTTGATTCCAGTCAGGGAACCAAGAGGTCACACGACCTGAACCCGAGCAGGGTTGGGCCTGGTCAGTACTTGGATGGGAGACCACCTAGGAATACCAGCAGCTGTGTGCAGTGACTCACCGGAGAAGAAACCCTCTCCAGTATCTCTGCAATGAAAACCAAGTGGATTAGCATGGTGTGCTGCGGTCCATGAGGTCACGGAGGGTCAGAAACGACTGAACAACCCAAACACACAAGTATCAAATAATATGTATAAATCCTGAGGTCGGCAATCCCAAGGGGATGATAGAAAAAAAACATTTTTTTTAATGGCCAGCATGTTTAGATGCCACTTTATACATATATATATCAGTGAACACCCAATATTTGTATAACTGCAGAGGATATATTTAAAGGGATATGGAAGGTTCCTGGATATTACTAGATATACAATATACCTGTGTATCTATTCACTTTTATGTACTTTATTTTATTAAGAAGTGTTTAAAAGCTCTGTGCCTAAAAGTTTAAAATCAAACAAATAGTGCCCGTATGGGTCTGCCCTCAGCAGTTCATGAAGACATAGTCTCTGTAGTATTGTCTCAAACTACCCAATCAGTGATCATCTCTCAGTAACATGCTGCTGAGACATGGTCTCTGATAGACTAGGACATTACACTGCTCATCCAGCCATACAGAGTATGTGACTGCATACACTGCAGTGGGCAGACCCACACAGGGACTATTTATTTGATTTTTAGCAGTAAAAACAGATCTTATAAACACTTCTTAATAAAATAAAATACATTGTAAATAGATACATAGATATATTATATACCTAGTGAAATCCAGAAAAAAAACATATTCCAAATGCTGATAATATTGATTTTTCAGTAAAACATAAAATACACAAGAATTAAATAATTTACCGAAAAATAAAAAAAGATTTTAAATGAGAAGAATTATCCAGCAAAAAAAGTAATGTCCATTTTTCTAGAGGGATAGGTTAGGTAGGTAACCTATTGGTCCATTAGGTCATGTGGTACAACTTTTAGTACAGGAGCCAGTAGACCAATAGGAAGCCCCTAAACATGCAATGTGCATTAGAGGATGCAGTATGGAGATTCACAGCTTCTTTTCAGACATCCTTATATACAAACCATGCAAGATAAAATATAACATAGCGTAAATAATCCATATTCCAGGGAATGTGTGAGCCCCATGTGGTGAATCCCAGTAGTAATGTGAAAGGTTTAATATCACAGAGTAGAGGAGAAATTAAATATATATCTCCAACTATATGGGAGTTTTTATATAAACCAGTAAGTCCTCTGCTGGCTGCAGATTGTTTGCTTCTGAAAGGACCCCAAATCCTAAGCCACCTGCAAATGATGTGACTTTTTAGCTTTGTTGGAATTAGCGTATATACTCGAGTATAAGCCGACCGAGTTTAAACCGAGGCACCTATTTTACCACAAAATACTGGGTAAAATGAGTGATTCGAGTATAAGCCGAGGGTGGGAAATGTGCTGCCCCCTGTGTCCCCCCCCTCTCTTTCCCGTGTCTCTTCTCCCCTCTCCCTTCAATGTGTCTCTTCCCCCCTCCCTTATCACCCTCCTCAACCCCCCTCCTCATTCTCAACCTCCCTCCTCAACCCCCTCAACCTCAACCCCCTCCTCAACACCCCCATCCTCAACCCCCCTCCTCAACCCCAACCCCCCTCCTCATCCTCAACCCCCTCCTCAACCCCCCTCCTCATCCTCAACCTCCCTCCTCATCCTCAACCCCCTCCTCATCCTCAACCTCCCACCTCAACCCCCCTCCTCAACCTCCCTCCTCAACCCCTCCATCCTCATCCTCCCTCCTCAACCGCCCCATCCTCAACCCCCTCCTCAACCCCCTCCTCCTCAACCTCCCTCCTCATCCTCCCTCCTCATCCTCAACCTCCCTCCTCATCCTCAACCCACTCCTCAACCTCCCTCCTCATCCTCCCTCCTCGACCCCCCCATCCTCACCCCCCTCAACCCCCCTCATCAAACCCTTCATCCTCATCCTCCCTCCTCAACCCCCCATCCTCGACCCCCTCCTCAACCCGCCTCCTCAACCTCAACCCCCCTCCACAACCTCAACCCCCCTCCTCATCCTTCCTCCTCATCCTCCCTCCTCATCCTCAACCTCCCTCCTCAACCCCCCATCCTCAACCCCCCTCCTCAACCTCCCTCCTCAACCTCCCTCCTCAATCCCCCATCATCATCCTCCCTAGTCATCCTCCCTACTCAACCCCCCCATCCCCCCATCCTCAACCCCCATCCTCATCCTCCCTCCTCAACCCCCTCCTCAACCCCCCATCCTCAACCCCCTCTTCAACCCCCTCCTCAACCTCAACCCCCCTCCTTAACCTCAACTTCCCTCCTCATCCTCCCTCCTCATCCTCCCTCCTCAACTTCCATCCTCAACCCCCCCCATCCTCAACCCCCCATCCTCAACCCCCCATCCTCAACCCCCCTCCTCAACCTCCCTCCTCAACCCCCCTCCTCAACCCCCCATCCTCATCCTCCCTCCTCAACCTGAACCCCTCTCCTCAACCTCAAACCCCTCCTCAACCTCAACCTCCCTCCTCATCCTCAACCCCCCCATCCTCAACCTCCCTCCTCAACCCCCCCTCAACCTCCCTCCTCAACCCCCCATCCTTATTCTCCCTCCTCAACCCCCCCATCCTCATCCTCCCTCCTCAACCCCCCCATCCTTATTCTCCCTCCTCAACCCCCCCATCCTCATCCTCCCTCCTCAACCCCCCCATCCTCATCCTCAAACCAGCCCATCCTCAACCCCCTCCTCAACCCCCCTCCTCATTCTAAACCCCCCTAAATACCTCCCCCTCTCCCTTTCCCCTCACTTACCTGCTTCTTCTCCGGCCTCCACTCCTTCTTGACTTGTGATGTCACATGCGCTCTACGTCATTAGCATATACCGGGTGCCGGCACCCGGTATATGCTAATGACGTGGCGCGCATGTGACGTCACATGCGCGCTGGGTCAAGAAGGAGCTGAGGCCGGAGCAGAAGCAGGTAAGTGAGGGGAAAGGGAGAGGGGGAGGTGTTTAGAGGGATTTAGAATGAGGAGGGGGGTTGAGGATGAGGAGGGGGGAGGCAAAGAGACACGGGGGGTTAGAGAGACACGGGGGGGGGGGGGGGGGGAGTATATACGGGGGGAGTATATACGGTAATAGTATTTTTACTGTGCTTAGGTTATATAAATATATAGAGGGAGACTGTAATGTGAGGACCCCAGAGCTTATCCCATACACTCAGAATATCAGCTGGTGCAGTTGAACTACAGATAAGCTAAGCTGATTGTCTCCACCCTGATAAAGTCATTAAGGGGAGAAAATCTTGTTGCCAAGGGAAACCACTATTACACAACAATTGCTCACCCACTGGAGATGACTATGTTGATAACCTTATGTGGGTGGAAACCAACAGTTTCTGAGTCTGATCTTTAAATTAATTTATTATTGTATTTTGCTTTTTTTTTATGCACATTCATTTTCTTAAAGGTATATCTAAGTTTCCCTGTTTTTCCCTTTTTCTAATCTAGCACATGTTACATGTATAAGACCAACACATTACATGGAGTCATTATATACACATACAGATTTATATTATTTACATATAAAACTTGTTTTCCACATCCCCAGAGATGCTTACATAAGCATAGTGTACCTACCAATAGAAAAACTGCATTTGGGTACAGAGTTTAATCCTTTACTGACCTTAAAGCCAATAGCAGCACAATGCAGATATCTACAGAGCAATGTCTGACTCCTCCTTGCTTCATTGTGCAACAAATCCCATGATTTCTTCCTGCACAAACTGCCATCTCGGACTGATACAATGTATTAGCTGCCTGTGATTGGCCAAAAAAAAATTACACATTTTATACTAATTTTAACTGGGATTTCTAGGGGTGTTAAAATGAACTCAAGAGTACGTTTAGTAATATTTATTTTAGTGTTTTTTTCATGCAAAAATGTTTTCATACACTACTGATTCTCCTCTATCAGATGCATTCATAATCAAGGAAACTTAAATATGCCTTTAATAATGAATGCCTAATTAAATCACCAGGCTCCCTGCTTTATGGCCCTACAGTGGTTCATGAATCTCATTGTCTCACATAGAAAACTGCAAATCTCTGATCCTCCCCACAAGACTTAGTGACTGACCTCAGTCATTAGAGTAGTCCTGTGGTCCTTTAATTAAAAAAAAGTGCTGTTTTTAAGCACACTACGCATTTCACGCACTGTTATACAACTTGTCTTCATGTCTGATTTTAGCCACAGTTGCTTGAGACTGTCTTAAGTTACACAAATTCTGGATAGACAGACAGGATGTGTAATCCGAGAGCGACACTTGGCATCTTTTAATAGACGCTCAGTCTGACACACAAGTCATCCTCTTAGAAAGTTCTGCATCTCTTCACGCATAAAGTCTTTCAATGCCTGCAAATTTTTCTCACTCAAGAGATACATTTTCAGAATATGTTCCTTATCCGTTAAAGAAGAATTCCTGAAGCGCCTTTAAAGGGATAGTTACCTATTCAAAATTAAGTGCCAATGGTGCTTCCCTGATATACATATGTAAAATATGTTATCAACATTAAAGGCATATCTAAGTTTCCTGGATTATGAATGCATCTGATGAGAGGATAATCAGTAGTGAATGCAAACATTTTGCATTAAAAAATACCAAAATCAACATTTCCAAACTCACCCTGATGTTTGCTAAATATTTTCAATTTGCAAGCTGAGGCTTTTGTTAGTTGACACCCCTTAAAATTCCTGCTAAAATTAGCATAACATTTGTAATTCTTTTTGGCCAATTGGTTAAAGAAAGCAGAGGTTAGCAGATATATTTGTATCATACTCTGGGGTTCCTGTGTTGCAAAGCAGCCTGGGATATGTAGTATCTCTCTCTCTCTCTCCTTGTGCTCTGATTCAGCTGTGAGCTCAGATGCCGCCCAACCATGTGATTCCATCCTGCAGCAGTTACTTCCTGGGATATCTACCAGTGAGGTCAAGCTCTGTACCTGGCTGCTTTCCTGTGTGTACTTTGTTATGTAAGCTTCCTGTGGGTGTGCAAAGATGGATTTTACTTTCCTGCCTGTAACTTTGTAAGTCCGATGAACTTATCTATATAACACATATTTTTCTGATAATCACTGCCTGTTTCTTACCAAACATTTGAAATCCAGGAAACATATATACCTTTAAACTCAAGTATAGGTTATTTGTATGAGTTCTGTTACAATGGCACAGATTCACTAAGCACTGCAGGGCCTGCAACCTCATAAGATATAGACATTTTAGCCTTCCACAAAACAATCTTCCACACCTGTAAAGCTTAATGAAGCTATCCCATTATATCTATTGTGTACAGAGACAGATCCGTACTGGCATATGTTTCAGTCCAAAACTATTGAGCCCCCTAGAGGCAGATGCCACGTAGACAGCTGCATATTTTTAAATGATACTATATTTGGAATCTATGCTGTTTCACTTTAAATTGATTAAAGGACAACTGTAGTTCAAGAATATGGCAAATCAAGTACCAAAATAACAATATAAGCAGCTGTGTAAGCCAAGGGCATAAAGCACTTTTTGGGAAAATCTAACATTTTGAATACTCAAATCCATTTTGTGTTTGTTACATCACATGCTGAAAGCTGGAAATGGTGGGGTGGGTGATGTTTGTAGATATCAGTGAATGAAGGAGTGGGGAGGAAAGTATAGAAATCCAGGAGGATGTGTGTTTTTGGCTGGGAGAGATAAGAAAGGAGGGAACAGAGAGCCTTTGTTAGATAATTGGATACAACCGACATTGATACCATACCACTACCCTCTCATTGGCCCAGGTGCAGGGAGTTGCATCAATAGATGCAACTACAGCTCTCTAGAAATGTAAACGCCCCTCTCATACTCATAACTTCCATCTACATATCATGGATTCCTCTAGGGTCCAGAAGTGGCATTAAAACTATTATTTTTTTTTATTATTAAAAAACTAGCTGTTTGGCTATTTTCCTGTTTAATTATGCTCTTATAAATTCAAACATACATATTATTTTACATTGTACAGTGGTCCTCTAATGATCGATGCATAATTAAAACAATTTGCGTCCTTAAAATGCCACTTAACTCAGCAAAATTTGGACCACATCAAAGTAAAAATCTCCTAAAAGCATGTTGAAATCAAATAAATAAAAAAATCTGTGTTTACACGTGTCACTGACTACCCCCAGCCAGATCCACAGCTACGGTTCTGTGAGCAAAAGAAAAAACAAATGAACCCTTAACAAATGTATCCGTGCATAGCATGCTGGAATCACCTAAACAGGTCAGTTATGGGTTAACCGGCCAGTGCATGTAAAAACTGCTATTAATCACTGTCTTCACCACATGCTTAACTATCTGTCATTACTCATGCAACAGTCAGTAGGCAGGATACATTGTGTTTGTAAAGAGACTTAAAACTTTAGATTTTTTTAGCTGTTATTAGTGTAATTAATAAACAGATCATTTTAATATATAATCTTGTGCTCTGTCACACCATGAAGAGCTCTTACAGTGAGGTAAACGGCCCTTTAAAGGAGAAGCAGAAAGATGGAGAGGATAGGGTGCACCCTGGGGAGCCTGAGATGTAACTTCAGCCCTGGTCTGAGTGATATCTGTTCCTGGATCACATATATAGTTCTGAGCATTGCGGGTTGTTGCTAACGCTTGCGGGTTTGCACAGAGAGCCTGCTGCAACTGCTGCCCGAACCGCGCACAGTACAAAAACACAAAGAACATTTTTAAAAAATTAAACAAAACATCACACACACCACGGGGGGACAGCCAGGACGTCTGGGAGTGAGGTTGCACGAGAGTATAAACACAAGTTGCCTAGTTTCGGCACTCAAAAATCGCCTAAGCGACAAAAAAAATAGCAGCAGAAAAAACCCGAAAACGAGGCTGCACGACCTCTAACCACGCAAAACACCGCCAGGCACATAAGACTGGAAAGCGGGACTTAGACAAAAACAAATACGAGCCGCGGGACTTAGAAAATAAAATACAAGGTAAAAAAAATACGAAGTGAATGGCCGAACCCCGCACATCCCAAAAAAACAAAAACACAAATAAAAAATAAATAAATAAACATCACACACAGCATGGGGGGACAGCCAGGACGTCTGGGAGTGAGGTTGCACGACAATTTAAACACAAGTTTCGGCACTCGAAAATCGCCTAAGCAAATAAAAAAAATGGCGGACGAAAAAAACGAAAACGAGGCTACACGACCTCTAACCACGCAAAACACTGCCAGGCACATAAGACTTTTACCCAGGAACGTACGAGGTACAAAATACACTATTAGGAAATATGGAATATGCTCCAGACCCGCGTAACACATAGACAATTTCCGCCATTTTACTACACTAACTTGCAGCTAATAACATTACCATTCTAAAATGGCGCTTTACACAACTAAACAACTAAACAAACGTACACTGCAAAAGTACAAACGTACAGTCCAAATGTACATTGTATGCTGCAGAAAAACAGATTGTTAGCTCTTTAGGATATTGATTGCTGGACATATTAATTACAAATAGGTAAAGTATATTCATTTATTATTTCATTAATTAATTATTATTAAAAAAAAAAAAAAGAAAATATATATATATATATATATATATAAAAAAGAGCAGTGGAGAGGCTTGCAATAAGCGCTGAGGGTGCTCAGAGGAACAAAAGTACACCAGGGGAAAGGCTCGCAATGAGCTCCGAAGGCGCTCAGCGCGGGTCTTGCAATGAGCGTCGATGGTACTCAGACGACCAAAAGTACATGAGGGGAGAGGCTCGCAATGAGCGCCGAAAGCACTCAGCGCGGGGCTTGCAATGAGCGCCGAAGGTACTCAGAAGACCAAAAGCCTTACATTGTGTGCCAAACAGCATTACCTGCCTTACAATTTTATGACCATCATTTTTTGACGGGCAGTTCGCTAGTACATATATAAAATACACCGAGCGAGGATCCTATTGTACAGACAAGTTAGCAAAGGATAAAACTTGCTTTGTAGGTTCATGTTCCCATTTTGAATTCACTGAACGCCGGTTACCATGGAAATGAATGGAATTCCACAATGAACTTTGTTCCATAATAATTGCTGCATATTTTTGCACAAGCAGATAAACGCCATCCGCACTCGTAGGGTGAGGATCTGACGCCTGAGAATTGATAACTGTACGTGATTTAGAAACCAATGCTGGAAAGGACTCAAATGTTTTTGATACTGTGTCTTCCAAAACAAATAAAATGCCCTTTTTCATGAAAAATCCAGCAAAAATGTGTGGGAGTCAGCTTTAAAACATGAAAATGAGTCACTGCTCCTGTGTCTTCTGGGAGTTGCAGCATCTTCTAACTTGCACCATTTTTCAGGGAATTTAAGGTCCACTGTAGGGCCCATACAATTTGTTTATTTTGTGTCTGATTATCCGTGACCTCATAGACTGTAACACACCAGGCACATCTTGAGGTACAGTCTATGAGGTCACAGAGAGTTAGTTGCCAGTTCCCCCTCCAGTAGGCCACAGAATACAGCTCCTGATATTCCTTGGTGGTCTCCCATCTAAGTACTGGACCAGGCCCAACCCTGCATGGCTTTAGGGTGGTGAGACCTCTTGGCCCCCAGAGTGAAATCAAATCCCGGTCACAGCAGTGAAAGCCCTGAATCCTAACCACTGGACCATTAGGAAATCTTACTGATTAGCAAAAAAAAAAAAAAAAATTGTAGAAAATAAAAAAATGCAGTTTTTGAACTTTTGGACATCATACTGCTCTCCACCCCTATTAGTTGTCCAGAGCAGGACATCTGTGCAGAGGGGCTGTCGTGATAAGAGTATTTTAATTTTGTTCACGTGCCAACTTCTTAGTTGTTATTAGTGTAATTAAAAAATACATACATTTAACATACAATCTTATGCTCTTTCACCCTATGAAGAGCATTTACTATGAGAGATCATAGCATATCAATAATTAGTGCCAAAATCCACTGGACAGCAAGAAGATCCAATCAATAAATACTACTGGAAATCAAGACAAACGCTAAAGCGCAAATATTTAATTCATATCACGAGAAAGGAAGGATTCCCCAGAATAGACTCTGATGCTGGGAAAGACTGAGGGCACGTGAAGATGAAGAAGAGGACGGCAGAGATGGATAGATGAGGTAATTGACATAATGAACATGAGCTTGAGGGAGCTCAGAGGGTATTGCACATATGTTCCTGGCGTGCAGTGGTCCATAATCGTTCAGTCGGACACAACTGAACGACTAAACAACAAAAGTGTGCAGCTATTTCAGCAATAAATAAGCCTAATTCATCAACAAAATATTATAATCTTTTGCATAATTTACCTAAATGTGATTCACTTTTACTTTAGTTTATCAAAAACTAAATATATTAAATGAACCACGGCATACTATTCACACTCATTACCACTGATATCATCTCCCTACTTTGTCATACAATGTTAGAGTTTGAGTTTATGAGGGAGAGTAGTTGGATCTCTGTAATATCCTAACAACAAGAGATTAATGTTTTCATTAGTCCTTGATCATTAATAAAAAATAATATTCAATGAATTAAAAAAGCAATACTCAATATTAAACTTACTTTCAAAAATCATATTGTGCTCCTGGTTGTTTCCACACGCTAGAAGGTCAATAGCTTTAGTTTGAGGGAAACGCTTCAATGTACTTCATATCTTACTTGCTGTGTTAAAGTGGTTTCCCTTTGTAATAATCACTGGTTGTGAGACATCATCTAACTAACTATGTATTTTTTACATAACCTGGTTATTCTTATAGTCCTAGAGATCTGTCTTCCAGCTAGGTCTTATGTTGGTTTGATGGTTTATAAGGGTGAAGACCACAACACAACTAGTAGATGGCATTCTGATCCCAGAAAGTAAGTTTAATATTGAATATATCTCATTGCATAGGAACAGTATTAATGACCAATTCATAATTACAACAATTAGCACTCTTTAAAGGCATATCTAAATTTCCTGGATTATGAATGCATCTGATAGAGGAAAATCAGTATTTTATGAAAAAAAAATGTTTGCATTAAAAAATCCCAAACTAACATTTAGAAACTCACCCTGATGTCTGCTAATTCTTTTCAGTTTGCAAGCTGAGGCTTTTGTTAGTTGACACCCCTGAAAATCCCTGCTAAGATTAGCGTAAAATTCCTAATTTGTTTTGGCCAATCAGGAGAAAGCACAGGTTAGAGCATACATTTGTATCATACTCTGGGGTTCCCCACCCATGTGATCCCATCCTGCAGCAAGTACTTCCTTTGAAAGATCATACTCTGTACCTGGCTGCTTTCCTGTGTGTACTTGGCCATGTAAGCTCCCTGTGGGTGTGCAAAGCTGTATTTTATTTTCCTCCCTATAACTTTGTAAGTACACGGAACTTATCAAATTACACATCTTTTTCTGATAATCACTGCCTGTTTCTTACCAAAAATTGAAACCCTGGAAACTTGAATATACCTTTAACAGAATGAAGGGACATTGTAGTCACATAAATTAAATGATGGATCCATGACCTGCTACCATCACCTCCCGATTACCTGGGTGTCATATATCATCTCTGGATGATTGGTCAACAGTGCATCATACCAGAATGTTACAAATCCAGGAGTGCATCATAACCATATATTGTGGCCAGAGACCGGTGGTGCATCGTCACACATCTAGTTCCTGGACACTACTTATGTCTCAAGACCTGACTTTATTGAATTATTGTGTGACCTGTGGGTGACCTGGACCGCATTGCCCACTCGCCCAGGGAAAGTGTATGCGCAATACATCGCCTCTCCTTTTCCAGTGTAGTGATTGCTGCGTGACCACTGGTTGGCTTGCCAATCAGGAGGTTATTGCATATGGCCTCTCCTACATTACTGTGTCCATAGCAACACCTTCTTGGTGGTGCCGCCCGTTTTCACAGAGCTTGCTATGTTATGGCCCGACCGAATGTCTGGCGGTATAACCAGACGGGTAGGCTTAGCTCATTAGCCTTGGTTGGAAGATGCAGCTAGTTAGCCCTGTAAGGCCGTCCATCTACGACTCGAGGACCTTACTGTCACCGCCCAAGATTGCTAGGCCATGACAGATGAACCCTGAGTGTAAAGGGTGGGACCAATACTGCGCACACTGCACCTCACCTAAAAACTCCATTGCGCAGGCCCAAGGGGGCACGTCTACATCTATAACAAACAACATTTTAAAGCCCTGCAGAGATGGGAAAGGGGCGAAACGGCAGGTGGAAGATGTCACTGGAAGCCACAGTCTCAATCCTGCATGCAGGCGGTTCAGGGGTATGGGTCGCCTGATGCTGACCTAGGAGACAACTGCTTCATTTGGCAGCACCCTGAACGACCAAGCAGCCTTCTCTAGGGACAGCACTGCTTGCTCCACATGGAGAGGTGCCTAGAAAAATCTTGTCTCTACTTCACCCAGTTGGCAAGCCACGGTCAACGGGCATCTCCAAATGCGGTCAAAGTTCAGTAAAAAAGAAAAGGCTCACACCTGCCTCACAAGGTGTACTTGGACTGACAAGCCCACAAACTATCAAGGCTGGCTATTGACATTGCTGCCCTCAGTGAAGTCCGTAGCCAAGAGGAAGGAAGCCTTGAGGAACATGGGGCAGGATATACCCTCTGCTGGTCAGGGAAGCCAGAAAATGAGAAACGTCTCTCTGGTGTGGGCTTCATGGTCAGGAACCATATCGCCTCCAAACTTGATAAGCTGCCAAAGGGTCACTCTGACCGCATAATTTTTATGCGCCTCCCACTTCAAAAAACAGCATGCTACAATTTTCAGTGTCTATGACCCAACTCTTCAAGCAGATCCTGCAGAAATGGACAGGTTTTACAATGACCTGCGCAATCTTTTACAAAACGTCTCTGCAGATGACAAGGTAATCTTCCTCAGCGACTTCAATGCCAGAGTAGACAAGGATTCAGAAGCTTGGAAAGGTGTTCTTGGCAATCACGGTGTTGGAAACTACAATGACAACGGGCGCCTTCTCCTAGAGTTTTGCACTGAGCAGAAACTCACCATAACCAATACAGTTTTCCAACAGAAAGACAGACCAAAGACAACCTGGATGCATACTCGGTCCAAGCACTGGCATCTTATAGACTATATTCTCTTGCTCCAGCTAGACCTTCAAGATGTCCTGCTTACCCGAGTGATGCCCAGCGCAGAATGTAATATGGACCACCATCTGGTGCGCTGCAAACTTGGACTCCACTTCAATCCTAAACCAAAGAGGAAAGGAGCCCCGAAGAAGAAGTTACAGATCGGTAACCTCCAGTCAGCTTAAGTAAAGGCCACCTTCCAGGCGAATCTCCAGTCAAGACTAGAAGACTGCAGATGCTTCACGGATCCCTCCTCAGATGCTCTATGGGAACATCTCAAAACCAGCATCCTGCAGACCTCTGAAGAGGTCCTAGGTTTCTCCACAAAGAAAAACAAAGACTCGTTTGACGAAAACAGTCCGGAGATCCATGAATTACTGTTGGAAAAGAGATCCGCCCATCAAGCGCATCTAGCTCAGCCATCTTGCCGTAACAAGAAAGCAGCTTTCTGTCTTGTGTGCAGCCACTTCCAACTAAAGCTTAGAGAAATTGAGAACCAGTGGTGGACCAACCTCTCTGAAAGAACTCAGCATTGCACAGATGTCCGCGACTACAGATATGGCGGACGAGTCAAACACTCCTTACAGACAAGGCGTTGATTCTGAACCGGTGGTCTGACCATTTTCAGACTCTATTCTGTGCCAACCGCATAGTTTCACTCTCTCCGCTCTGTCGCATTCCACAACAAATAATGAAAACAGAACTGGATGAAACCCCTATTCTCGAAGAGACTGTAAAAGCCATTGAGCAGCTAAAAAATGGTAAGGCTGCAGGAGTTGATAGGATCCCAGCTGAGATCTGGAAACATGGGGGCCCAGCACTTCACGTTAAACTCCATGAGCTCTTTGTTTGCTGTCGGTGCCAAGGTAAACTGCCACAGGACCTTCGTGCTGCAATCATTATCACCCTGTACAAGAAGATGGGAGAAAAGTCAGACTGCTCCAATTACCGGGGAATAACTCTGCTCTCCGTTGCAGGGAAAATCCTTGCAAGAGTATTCCTCAACAGGCTGGAGCCCACTATCGCAGAAGAACTCCTCCCTGAGAGTCAGTGTGGCTTTAGAGCCAGCAGGAGCACAACTGACATGGTTTTTGCAGTGAACAGAACAAGGGACTTTATGTGACTTTTGTTGACCTTACCAAAGCGTTTGACACTGTGAGCAGGAAGGGTTTGTGGCAAATCCTGGAACGTATAGGATGTCCTCCCAAGTTCCTCAACATGATCATCCAGCTACACGAAGACCAGCATGGCCAAGTTAGGCACAACTATGACTTATCTGAGCCCTTCCCAATAAGCAACGGCGTGAAGCAGGTCTGTGTTCCTACACCCAGCCTATTCACGCTATTCTTCAGTATGATGCTGCAAAGGGCCACAACAGATCTTGATGTTGAGGATGGACTCTACATCCAATTCCGCACAGACGGCAGTCTGATCAACCTGCGTAGACTAAAGGCCCACACCAAGACAGTGGAACGACTCGTTTGAGAGCTACTCTTCGCCGACGATACTTCCCTCGTTTCCCATACGGCGACAGCTTTGCAACAAATTACATCTTGCTTCACCAAGGCTGCTGAGCTCTTCGGTCTACAAGTCAGTTTGAAGAAGACTGAAGTTCTCCACCAGCCCGCACACTTCCTTGCATCACTATTGGCGAGTCTAAGCTGAAAACAGTCCAACTGTTTACCTATCTAGGTTGCATCATCTCCTCGGATGCAAAGGTTGACAAGGAAATTGACAACAGACTGGCAAAGGCAAATGGTGCATTCGGCAAGTTATATAAAAGAGGAAAAACAAGCATCTGAACAAGTGCACAAAGCTGTTGTGCTGACCACCCTTCTGTACGGATACAAGTCTTGGGTTACCTACCCCCACCACCTACAACTTCTTGAGCGTTTTCATCAACGCTGCCTCCGCACCATCCTCAACATTCAATGGAATGACCACATCCCCAACACTGAAGTCCTAGAACAGGCAGAAATCACCAGCATTGAGACCATATTATTGAAGAAGCAGTTACGCTGGGCAGGACACATCTCTAGGATGGAGGATGATCGACTTCCAAAGATTGTGTTATATGGTGACCTCACCACTGGCAATCGTGAGAGAGGAGGGCCAAAGACGAGGACAAGGACGAGGAAACAGTCCCTTGATGCCTGTCATATTGACCATCGTCGATGGTCCGCATTAGCTTCAGAATGAAAGGCATGGAGAAGTACCATTCATCAGGCTGTCTCCTCTTTCGAGATAACACGCATGGCTGGTCTTGAGGACAAGAGGAAACATAGAAAAAATGGTGTCACTGCAGCACCCAGCCAAGAACAAACCTTCCTGTGCAACCACTGTGGTCGAGTCTGCCTGTTCCGCATTGGCCTCCTCAGCCACCTAGGGGCCCATAGATGTGGACACCTCTCTTAAATCTTTGTTCACGAAGCCAACCCTATATATATATTACATTGACTTTTCTTGCCAACCTTTCCCTTGTCTGCTGTCTCACTGATCATCATATTATTTGTTTGTCATCTGCCTTGACCCTTACACTGTGTCTCAGTATACCCTGCTTGCCGTCTGCTCCTGACTATAAAAGTGCCAATGACAATGCTACTGGTAAATCAATCTGAATCCTACTACCAGGGACCATCTGTCAGCTTCTGATCTATATGCATACATTGGCACTTAAAGGGTCACACCACAGATTCAAATTATGATATAAATGAAAACTTTATCTAACTTTATTAAAAACAACCAAAATTACTGTCCAGTAATTGAACTTGAATGTCACTAGTTTAAGCAAAAATTACTTTTCAAGATTCTACCCCCTATCAATTATAAATATCTTTATTTATAGGAAGACTTGATAACAGTAAATCACAGAAATAAAGCAGCCAATTAATAAATTATTATATGCAAATAAACCCATCTGGATCGCTACATTGTTCTGCTAAAGGCGCGTGTGTACTTCAATGAAGTTGTGAGCTATACCATTTAGGGTCACCCAAGATGGGCAGGTCATAGCAGAGAGGTGAGACACATGGAGAAGGAACTGGCACCCCATTCTGGTAAATTTGCCAAGAAAACCTCAAGGGTCACGGAGAGTCGGTCACAACTGGGAAAGTTATTGCTTTAATAATCTAATATGAAGATAAGGTCACAGTGTGCATATACTTTCAAGAGAAATAAATTGAGACCTCATTGACATTCAAGGTCCCTTAAACAGCCCATGCTGGGTGAGTGGATCAAAAAGACTTCTTGACAGATAGCAATTGTCAACTTCAGTATACTTTAACCGTAACAAATTGTTATTTTTGAAAAGCAAATTTGATTTTATTATTTCTGTGCAATTTGCTGTTTTTTATCATTATTATTTGCTATTTGTAGGAAACAAATATATCTGATATCAAGTTTGATGATAAAAACCTCTTTATTTTACTGTTTTAATACTTTACCCGGTTTCTTTTAATGTGTCACTGACCGTTCTGGCAGTGACAAGATTATTCTGGGTTTACAAAAAAATATTGTGCAGTAATATGTCTCACCCATGCTGGGCAAATAAGTGAGCACGGGCATCAAGCTGGCAGTATTGGAAATAGGCATACACATGCGCCATCTAGTGGCAACTGTTTGAGCTGCAGCCATGCTTTTTACTATAATTTATTTAACGCACAAACAAATGCCATTCTTTAGTGGATCTCTAAGAAGAGGCTTGTGTACTTTAATGAAGCTGTTAGCTACATCATGTCGGTTTACTCAAGATGGGCAGAAAGGTCAGACAATTTGTGGTCCACTGGAGAAGGAACTGGCAACCCACTCCAGTATCTTTGCCAAGAAAATCATATGGATAAACACCAACAGAAACACAGACAGATGTGGCTGGATTGCTTCGGTCCATATGGTCACTGATAGTTGGACAAGACTGAAGGACTGAACAAGAACAACATATTCCATAGTGCGATGCAGGGAAAATACAATGTCAAGAAATGAAAAATATTGGAAGGCTCTGTCTGAGCGTCAGATAAATCTTGTGATTACACAGTACAGCAAGTTCTCTAATTGCACTGTTAATTGATTCTGAAGGTATCAATATAAGTTGCAAATCAGTTGAATATTGGTTAAATGCAATGTATGTATTGACATACTGTAAGCACACATACTATAATTTCAGTGTGTGCTTGCATTGCTCAGTCGTGTCTGACTCTTCTTGACCTCATGGACCGTAACACACGATGCTAATCCACTTAGTATTCATGGCAGAGATATTGGAGTGGGTTGCCGGTTCCTTCTCCAGTGGGCCACAGCATACAGCTCCTGCTATTCTAAGGAGGTCTCCCATCCAAGTATTGACTTGTCAGTGTGATTTATAAAAGTACATGTCCAGCATTTTGTACCTTTATTGAAACCGTGTACGTACGTATTTACTGCATTTAATTTAGCATTAGGGCATGCCTACATGGTACCTGGCACGCTTTAAAATGCAAATACCTTTATTAAAAACGTACTTAAAACTATGTTGCAGGCAAAGTAGGATTGACTCACACACTGGACCAAATATCAAATGTAAGTTTTAAGAACTACATTAAATTAAAATAATTATTTTATTGCTAATAAATAAACACATTTTATGAGCACTGCAGTGGTCCTTTAATCTCTAGATGAACTTATAATGTACTCCATCAGTGTCCTGTTAATTCTAGAATGAGGTATCCAAAAAAAGCCACGCGTTTTCAAGATGTGGGATGAGTTTCTAAGCTATGTATTGTGTATACTAGAGTTTCAAAGCAGCACATAGAGGACAGGTAGGTGAGTGTAGGCAAGGGAAGTAGGCGGGTATAGTGTAAGTGGAAGATTAAAGGCTTTGTGTAATTGGAGCAGCAATGTATCTACGTGTTTCATCCACTATAGGACTTCTTCTGGAGTATATGAAAATCGTCTATGAAACGGATCGCTGATAAAGTCTGACCCGCAACGTTTCTGTAAAAAATATTATGAGTATTAAATAGGACTCAAAGGGCTGTAAACACATTTAAACACACAATACTGAACTATAAAAGCATGGCAGGGCATGGAAATACATTAGGATTAATTGCACAACAGATTACTCCAGGCAGAGGGCCGCTGTGCTGTTATGGGCTCAAATGTTTTGCACCTGCTGCACCAGCAATACCTCCACCACAGAATATTGCTATTTAGAAGAACACTTGATAAGTGGCAAAAGCTTTTCAGAAAGTAAATAAACACAACCATTACTTTGTTATCTATTATATACAGTTGTGCTCAAAAGTTTGCATACCCTGGCAATTGTAAATATAAATTAACATGCAAAAATGTCTTTTATTGAAGGTTATTGATCATATGAAACCATTTATTATTAGTTGTTAGGCTCCTTTTTAAATCATAATGATAACAGAAATCACAGAAATGGCCGTGATCAAAAGTTTACATACCCTTGAATGTTTGGCCTTGTTACAGACACACAAGGTGACACACACAAGTTAAAATGACAATTAAAGTTTAATTGTACACACCTGTGGCTTTTTAAATTGCAATTAGTGTCTGTATATAAATAGTCAATGACTTTGTTAGCTCTCACGTGGATGCACTGAGCAGGCTACATACTGAGCCATGGGAAACAGAAAAGAACTGTCAAAAGATCCGCGTAACAAGGTAATGGAACTTCATAAAGATGAAAAAGGATATAAAGAGATATCCAAAGCCTTGGAAATGCCAGTCAGTACCGTTCAATCACTTATTAAGAAGTGGAAAATTCAGGGATCTCTTGATACCAAGCCAAGGTCAGGTAGACCAAGAAAGATTTCAGCCACAACTGCCAGAAGAATTGTTTGGAATACAAAGAAAAACCCACAGGTAACCTCAGGAGAAATACAGGCTGCTCTGGTAAAAGACGGTGTGGTTGTTTCAAGGAGCACAATACGATGATTACTGCGCCAATGCCACAAAATAGCCTGGTTACAATTTGCCCGACAACACCTTGACATCCTCACAAATTCTGGCACACTGTAATTTGGAGTAACAAGGCCAAAATATAGCTTTTTGGTCCCAACCATAAGTGCTATGTTTAGAGAGGGGTCAACAAGGCCTATAGTGAAAATAATACCATCCCCACTGTGAAGCATGGTGGTGGCTCAATGATGTTTTGGGGGGGCGGGGTGGGGCTGAAGGCACGGGGAACCTTGTGAAAATTGATGGCAAGATGAATGTAGCAAGTTATCAGAAAATACTGGCAGACAATTTGCATTCTTCTGCATGAAGGCTGCGCATGGGACGCTCTTGGACTTTCCAGCATGACAATAACCTAACACAAGGCCAAGCTGACCCTCAAGTGGTTAGAGCAGAAAAGGTGAAGGTTGTGGAGTGGCCATCACAGTCTCCTGACCCTAATATCATCGAGCCACTCTGGAGAGATCTCAAACGTGCGGTTCATGCAAGACGACCAAAGACTTTACATGACCTGGAGGCATTTTGCCAAGACGAATGGGCAGCTATACCACCTACAAGAATCAGGGGCCTCATAGACAACTATTGCAAAAGACTGCACGCTGTCATTGATGCTAAAGGGGCCATACACAGTATTATATATATTATATATACATGGTCCAGACACATTATTATGACCACCAGTTAAAATCCAGAATAACCGCTGTGTGCAGCATAGACAGCAGGTAGTCAGCATGTCAATAAGAGTCAATATATCAAGTAAGATGCTGGAAGGTTATAAGGGTATCTGGAAACATGCAGACTGCAGTGCATCTGACAGCTGCTGAAGAGTGCGTGGTGGAGGATCCATACGGCGGACATAGCGATTGAGGTGGTCTCACAGGTGCTCGATGGGGTTCAAGTCCGGGGAATTTGAAGGTCAGGGAAGTTCTTGGAAGCATTTGCCGTGCTACTCTAACCACTCCTGGACAAATCTGGCCATATGGCATGTTACATTGTCCTGCTGCAAGAGCCCATCCACTCTGCAAGGATGCATAGATAACCCAGTCTGTTGAGTGCCTGCCAAAGGTATAAATGGATCCAGACAATGCCAAAAAAACATTCCCCAGACCATAACGCTGCCGCTACAATCTTGTGTTCTTCCAACAATGGTTGCAGAGTGTTTATTCTCTGAAGATTCGCTCCTGACACGCGACCATCGTTCTACTTGATGGAGCAGAAAACGTGACTCATAAGAGAAGGCAACCCTTTGCCATTTAGAAGAGGTCCAATTTTGGCACAGTAGTGCACATTGAAGCTGTTTCTGACAATGAACCCTTGTATGGGTGCAATGACCAGCTGTTTCGTTTCCGAGTCCCATACGCAACAGGGTTTGCTGTACTGTCCTTTTAGACACACTTCTGGTAGAACCTTGGTTCGTTTGGACGTTGAGTTATTCAACTATAGCGTGTTGGTTGGACCTCACACAACTTCGCAGCCGACGTACAACTCTGACATCAATGGCACGTGGCAGTTTCCCCCCAGTTTATTCGCAATGGTGCAGTTTGTCCACTAATGGTACACTTTAATCACGACAGCACGCGAACAGTTCACAAATTGCGCTGTTTCAGAAATACTGTTACCCTTGGGCCGAAACCCAATGAAAGTCGGATAAATTGCACGTTTTACCTATGACAGCGATGGTTGATATGTTTTCAGAATGCCTACATTTCACCTTATATACCCACCAAGCTGGCTCATGACACATACCATATTTATCGGCATATAACACGCACCGGCGTATCACACGCACCTCATTTTAAGAAGGGAATTTCAGGGGGAAAAAAAATTCTAATAAAGAACTTTAAAGCAAAATCCTCAACCTCAACCTCCCTCCTCATCCTCCCTCCTCAACCCCCTCCTCCACCCCCCATCCTCATCCTCCTTCCTCAACCCCCCTCCTCAACCTCAACCCCCCTCCTCAGCCTCAACCCCCCTCCTCAACCTCCCTCCTCAACCCCCCCATCCTCAACCCCCTCCTCAAACCTCCTCCTCAACACTCCATCCTCAAACCCCCTCAACCCTCCAATCCTCATCCTCCTTCCTCAACCCCCTATCCTCAACCCCCCTCCTCAACCTCAACCTCTCTCCTCATCCTCCCTCCTCATCCTCCTTCCTCAACCCCCCCATCCTCAACCTCCCATCTCAACCCCCCCATCCTCAACCTCCCTCCTCAAACCCCCTCCTCAACCCCCCATCCTCAAACCCCCTCAACCCCCTCCTCACCCCCATCCTCCTCCTCCTTCCTCAACCCCCCTCCTCAACCTCAACCTCAACCCCCCTCCTCAGCCTCAACCCCCCTCCTCAACCTCCCTCCTCATCCTCAAACCCCTCCTCATCCGCAACCCCCCTCCCCATTCTCAACCCCCTCCTCAACCTCCCTCCTCATCCTCCCTCCACAACCCCCCCATCCTCAACCCCCTACTCAACCTCCCTCCTCAAACCCCATCCTCAACCCCCAATCCTCATCCTCCTTCCTTATCCCCCCTTTCCTCAACCCCCTCCTCAACCTCAACCCCCCTCCTCAACCTCCCTCCTCATCCTCAACCCCCCTCCTCATCCTCAACCCCCTCCTCAACCTCCCTCCTCAACCTCCCTCCTCAACCCCCCCATCCTCAACCCCTCCTCAACACCCCATCCTCAAAACGCCTCAACCACCCTCCTCAACCCTCCAATCCTCATCCTCCTTCCTCAACCCTCTATCCTCAACCCCCCTCCTCAACCTCAACCCCCCTCCTCAACCTCCCTCCTCATCCTCAACCCCCCTCCTCATCCTCAACCCACTCCTCAACCTCCCTCCTCCTCCTCCTTCCTCAACCCCCCCATCCTCAACCTCCCATCTCAACCCCCCTATCCTCAACCTCCCTCCTCAAACCCCCTCCTCAACCCCCCATCCTCAAACCCCCTCAACCCCCTCCTCAACCCCCCATCCTCATCCGCCCTCCTCAACCCCCCCTATCCTCAACCCCCTCCTCAACCTCAACCCCCCTATCCTCAACCCCCCTCCTCAACCTCAACCCCTCTCCTCAACCTCCCTCCTCATTCTAAACCCCCCTCCGCATTCTAACCCCCCATCCTCAAACTAAACCCCCCTCCTCCTCGACCTAAACCCCCCTTAATACCTCCCCTCACTTACCTGCTTCTGCTCCGGCCTCCGCTCCGCTCCTTGGCCCGGTGATGTCACATGCGCGCCAGCGCGCCAACGTCATTAGCATATACCGGGTTGAGGAGGAGGGGTTGAGGAGGAGGGGGGTTTAGGTTGAGGAGGGGGGGTTAGAATGCGGAGGGGGTTTAGAGTGAGGAGGGAGGTTGAGGATGAGGAGGGGGGAGGGAATATCGGCGTATAACACGCACCTATCATTAGCCCCCTATTTTCAGGGAGAAAAAGTGTGTGTTATACGCCGATAAATACGGTATATACATGTACATTTATACATATATACATATACTATCTCTATAAAGCACCCAGTCACTCTCAGCATCCATCAATACATAGCTCCCAGTCTTTGTCAGCAGCCATCCCCTCTCAGCATCCATCCCCACACAGCACCAAATCCCTCTCAGCACCCACCTCACATAGCACCCATTCATATCTCCTTTGCTTCCCCCTCACAGAACCCATCTCCCTGTATTTTGCTGTGATTCAGCCCTTGCTCTCTCACCTCTTCCTTGATACACATCCTCAGCGTGCTGAACTGTTCCTCACTGCCACCTCTTAGAGTTTCAGTAGACATGCTCTTTTTTAAACAGCCATGGCCCAATTTCCGGCCAATGGGGGGGGTATGCGGGCAAGGACACCCAAAGGGCCCAGAAAGGGGTCAGGCGCGAGGTTGGGGGGCCACAAGGGCACATACACTATAAAAATGAAATGCAAAAAAAAAAATGTAAACCATTTGCACCACTGCTCCATATCCTCCAGTGGGAGCCACCACTGCCTTAATTAAGCTGCTTGTTTGAGCTGTTTCCTGAGCAGGGCGTCATGGTAACTTGATTTGATTTCTATAAGTCCTGATACTTTAGGTTGCCACTTTTCAACAATAGCGGTTGCAAACGTCTCTGTATTCAAGATCTCCTTCCACCTACGGAAGCAGGAATAGAAATGGTGGCTCCAATTGCAGCATAATTGCCTGTAATAGATAAGAGGCTGTGTGTTTTTACTTTCTAAAACATTTTGACATTATCAAGTGTTCAGAATAAACTAGGATCTGTTCTATTTGAAATCCGCTTTTGATTTCAAGACTGGGGTTGAGCTCTGTGCCACAGCACCACCTGGTGGTGGAAACATTTTCTGCAGGCAAATAACTATTCCATCCTCCGATGTGGCGCAACTCAAACAGCGCTGAGTCGACAGCAAGGCCATCGCTAGGTTCGGCCCAGGCACTCAGCCCCCCAGGGCCTCGGGCCCGCCTCTCGTAGCTCAAGGCTTCTTCTGTCGGAGCGCCTTATGAGCTAAATCGGAGGATGGAATAGTTCTTCGGCTGCAGTTAATTATTTACACCACCAGGTGGTGCTGTGGCGCATCCGCACACCCCAGTCCTGTAATGAAAAACGGATTCCAAATAGAAAAGGACCATAAACTATCAAATATATGGGACTATAGCCCCTTAATAATAATATTTAAGTCAGTCGAAAAATGTTATCTTCCTTTTTGGATTTGCTGAAATATTCAGTCCTTCTATTGCTTTCTACTTCTGGCTGATTCTGCTCGTACATACTGACCTCTTGCCAAAAAATATTTTAGCAGGACCTGTTTGTAGTTTGACTTTATAATGTATCAAAAAAGTATATACCATATATACTTGAGTATAAGCCGAGTTTTTTAGCCCTTTTTTTAAGGCTAAAAAAGGCCCCCTCAGCTTATACTCGAGTCACTCTCACCCCCCCCCCCCCGTATCTCTCTAACCCCCCCGTGTCTCTCTAACCCCCTCCCCGTGTCTCTCTACCCCCCGTGTCTCTCTACCCCCCCCTGTCTCTCTAACACCCATGTGTCTCTTTCAACCCCCCTCCTCATTCTAAACCCCCCTCCTCATTCTAAACCCCCCTAAATACATCCCCTTCTCCCTTCCCCTCACTTACCTGCTTCTGCTCTGGCCTCCGCTCCTTCTTGACCCGGCGAGCATGTGATGTCACATGCGCGCCGGGTCATTAGCATATACCATATACCGGCACCCATATATGCTAATGACGTGACGTCACATGGGCGCCGGGTCATTAGCATATACCATATACCGGCACCCGGTATATGCTAATGATGTGACGTCACATGCGCGCCGGGTCATTAGCATATACCATATACCGGCACCCGGAATATGATAATGACGTCACGTCGTTAGCATATACCGGGTGCCGGTATATGGTATATGCTAATGACCCAGCGCGCATGTGACATCACATGCGCGCCGGGTCAAGAAGGAGCGGAGGCCAGAGTAGAAGCAGGTAAGTGAGGGGAAAGGGAGATTTTATTTAGGTGGATTTAGAAAGAGGAGGGGGTTTAGAATGAGGAGGGGGGTTGAGGAGGGGGGTTGAGGTTGAGGAGGGAGGTTGAGCAGGGGGTTGAGCATGTGGAGGTTGAGGATGAGGATGGGGGGGTTGAGGAGGGAGGATGAGGATGGGGGGGTTTAGGAGGGAGTTTGAGGATGGGGGGTTGAGGAGGGAGGTTGAGGGGGGGTCGAGGATGGAGGTTGAGGGGTGGTTGATGAGGGAGGTTGAGGGGGGGTTGAGGAGGGAGGTTGAGGAGGGGGGTTGAGGATGGGGAGGTTGAGGGGGGTTGAGGAGGGAGGATGAGGATGAGGAGGGAGGTTGAGGATGGGGGGGTTGAGGAGGGGGTTGAGGATGGGGGGTTTAGGAGGGAGGATGAGGATGGGAGTTGAGGAGGGAGGTTGAGGAGGGGGGTTGAGGAGGGAGGTTAAGGAGGGGGGTTGAGGAGGGAGGTTGAGGAGGGGGTTGAGGATGGGGGGTTGAGGAGGGAGGATGAGGAGGGAGGTTGAGGATGAGGAGGGAGGTTGAGGAGGGGGGTTGAGGAGGGAGTTGAGGATGAGGAGGGGGATTGAGGTTGAGGAGGGGGTGTGAGGATGGGGTATTGAGGAAGGGGTTGAGGATGAGAGGGTTGAGGAGGGAGGTTGAGGATGAGGAGGGAGGATGAGGAGGGAGGTTGAGGAGAGAGGTTGAGAATGAGGAGGGGGTTGAGGAGGGTAATAAGGGAGGGGGAAAAGACGTAGGGAAGGGAGAGGGGAGAAAAGACACTGGGGAGAGAGAGGGGGATACAGAGGGCACAAGAGGGACACAGGGGGCAGCACATTTCCCACCCTCGGCTTATACTCGAGTCACTCATTTTATCCAGTATTTTGTGGTAAAATAGGTGCCCGGCTTATACTCGGGTCAGCTTATACTCGAATATATACGGTATGTATGTATGACTGACTCTCTCTCTCCTGATTACAAGTCATAAATGATAGTATGAGTCAATTTCATTGGGGAGTTAGCTTTCTTTTCTTCTTTCTTCTCTCTTTCACTCCCAATCCTTTCCTCTATTTCCTCTCCTCACCCCTTTTTTCCACTATCACACTTGTTTCTCTCTCTTCTCCCTTTTCTTCTGCCCTAACTCTCCTTTCCTCTATCCTCTCCCTTCTCCTTCTCCTTTGCCCTCTCACTCTTCTCCACTCTAATTTCCTCTTTCTCTCATGTTCTGTCTTTGCTCACCCTTCTCTTTCTCTCCTTTCCTCATCCCCCTTCCCCACTCTTCTTTTCTCTTTCCTGTCCCTTCTTTCTCTCCTTTCTGTCTTTGCTCTCCTCCTCTCTCCCTCCTTTCTGTCTTTGCTCTCTTTCTCTCTCTCATTTCCCTTCTCTTTCTAATTTCTGTTCAAGTCCTCTTTCTCTCTCTCCGTTTTATCTCTCCTTACTGTCGTTGCTCTCCTCACTCTCCTCTCCCTTCTTTCTGCGTTTGCTCTCCTATCTCTCTCCCTTTCTGTCATTGCTCTCTCATCTCTCTCCTTTTCCCCTCTCTTTCTTCTCCACACTTCTTTCCTCACTCCCCTCCCATATTTTTCTCCTTTTCTGTCTTTGCTCTCCTTCTTCTCATTTTCCCCTCTCCTTCCCACTCTGCTTCCCTGGCAGACATGGTGCAAGTGAGGTAATGAACTTGTGCAGTTGTGGCTATAGAGCGTTACAGACTTTGTAGGGGTGGAGCTATAATATGGTTGCGGGGCTACAGAGCGTTACAGACAATGGCTTTAACATACTAAATATATAATCACAAAATATTGCCCTTATTAATAATATGTTAAAATTATATTTTTATGATTCAGGTCCATAAATTTGCTCCCATTTCTTTCCCTAAAACTGGGAATTACTTGTTGCCAGTAGATGAAGGAAAATCAAATACTAGATTTCATGCTATGGTCCCCACTTTAAAGGACGCTGTCACCCCAAGAGCAAGTTGCTTTCACCTTATAGAGAATTATAAACGGTCTGTACATTGAAATATTTCTATACAATAAATTACTCTTGAGTTATTCAGTAATGTACGTGCCGCTAATATAAAGCTCAATATGATAATTTGCAGCTGGGAGTGCTAGATAAGGGTTAGGGAATTAATCTAATTGCATGATAATCTTAGACAGACAAGCAGACTGTAATCCTACTTCCAGCTAAATACTATTCATGAGCCATTCGTTTGCATAATAAACCAGCCGAAACACTGGTGATTTTATCACTTTATAGACAAATGGATAGTACAATGTATAGCTATGTCATCATGCAATTTAAGAATATCTAAATAAAACAACAACTTTATTGTGGGGTGACAGAGTCTATTTTAGGTGTTTTACATTTATTGGCGTGGTCCATAATATGGCCCACTATTGGGATGGGAGTACAGTTTTGTAAGCGTGCACATGAGGTGGGCACATTCACACAAGTGTATCATGCACGTGCAGCACCCCTAGTATTGTGACCATCCCTGCACACCTACAGATAACCAGCCTGAAAGTTTACTGGGAGGGGTGAAGGATGACAAGGAACAAGATAATAGAAGACCCCTAGAGACTAGCAGAAAACAGGAGAAAAGGAGTATTCAGATATGAGACTTTCTCCCTTTGGGACCGTATATATGTAATTTTGCTGTTTATATAAAGTTACATTGTCACTTTACAGCGTCAAAACTAATGAACGGAGGGCCCCAGACAAAATTATTTGGGAGCCCCTTCCAACTTCTCTAAACAAGGTAAATTTCTGTAACAAAACACCAAAATGTACGTAGGTGATCAGATCATCTTTATGTAAAAGTAATGAATTATCAGTTCCACTTTCCTAAAAGTCCATCTGATAACAGAGGGTCTCTACCGAGTTGTGGGTCACAGTGCTTTGCACCTGCTGCACCAAACATTGTGGGTGGCAGTAAGAAAGTAGGGGGTTTTAAAGGGTCATCGAACACAATTCTATATTTCCTACATCTAAAGGAGCAGAAGTGAAATCTGTTTAACCTTCATTGAAACTAACAGGAAGACAGAGAGAGGGAAGTCCTTTATAAATAATTTATGTTTAAAACCTAACCTAATTAATTAATTGTTTAAATGCAAAGTAAAAGAGCTAAAAGGCCCTTTAAAAGGGACATGGAAGGTTTGTCGATTTCACTAGGAATAAAACATACCTATGTATCTCTTTACTTTTATGTACATTATTTTATTAAGAAGTGCTTATAAACTCTGGATACAGCAACAAAGTATATCCCTAAAAGAAAGAAACTAAGACAAACTGGCGCATAGGAAAAGATTCATCCAACTGAATGCTGAATTTCAGAGAATTGCAAGAAGAGACAAGGAGACATTCTACCATGAGAGATGTATAGAGATAGAAGATAACCAAATGGGTAAATCAAGAGATCTCTTCAAGAAAATTGTGGATCTCAATGGCACCTTTCATGCAAAAGTGGGCATGATAAAAGACAAAAATTGTAGGTGTGATGATCTGAGTGGTAGGGGCTATACAAGCCCAGGGCCACCTGCTATAGACTACAGATTAAGTACCAACAAGGACTGTTTGGGTTCTTGAAAATCTCGGCACCAGCACCCTGATATCTGACTTCTGTACCAGTCCGGATCTCTCCATCAGGAATCAGCACTTCCAGGAGTCTCAGTAACTTCCATGTGGTAGTGACCAGTGCAACTTGGTTACTTGCAGGGTAAAGACAGAATCAGTATCACAGCCACCAGGATCAAAATAAGAGACAGACGATTTCTATATACCTCCAGAAGTAAACTGTGTTTATTCACTTCCAAACACCATGACACAGAACACAGTGATATTACATGGGAAATTACATACAGGATGAGGCAGGGGGCATATGCCATAAGAAACATGAAGCATGGTGGCAATATAATTCCCCAACACATTTTCCAATGGGAAAGTCTGTTCTCGATGGTTGCTTACTGGGCCAAAATCTAGGCCCTGAAAAGGGGTCCATGACAGTAGGGACAGAAGATGATCAGACAAAGAAGAGGTAACAGGAATACATAAAAAATCTATACAAGAAGAATCTTAACAGCAGTGATGACCTCAATAGTTTGTCCAATGAGCAGGAGCCAGACATCTTAGAGAGTGAAGTGAGATGGGCCCTAGGATGTCTTGCTGATAAGAAGGCTGCAGGAGGTGATGAAATCCCAGCAGAACTATTCAGAATTCTACAGGATGATGCTGTGAAAGTGTAACTTGCCTTATGCCAACGAATTTGGAAAATTCAACAATGGCCAATAGACTGGAAAAGGTCAGTCTACATCCCAATCACAAAAAAAGGCAGTGCCAAGGAGTGCTCCAATTATCAAACAATTGCACTAATTTTACATGCCAGCAAGGTAATGATTAAGATCCTATAAGCTCGACTTCAACAATATATGGATCTACCAGATGTGCACGGTGGGTTCCGCAGAGGAAGAGGCACAAAATATTAAATTGCCAATGTCCGCTGGACAATAGAGAAAGCAAGAGAGTTCCAAAAAAACATTTACTTCTCCTTCATAGACTATTCTAAAGCCTTTAACTGTGTGGATCACAACAAAATGTGGCATGTCCTTAAAGAGACGGGGATACCAGATCATCTCACCCTCCTCCTAAAGAATCTGTAAGTGGACCAAGAAGCCACGTTCAGAACCGAACATGGGACAACAGAATGGTTCAAGATCAATATTGCTGGAAGGAACATCAACAACCTCAGATACTTAGATGATACTACTCTGATGGCTGAAAGTGAGGCGGAACTAAATGACCTATTGGTGAGGGTAAAAGAAGAGAGTGCAAAAGTTGGTCTGCTGCTCAACATTAAAAAGACAAAGATCATGGCAAACAGCAATATCAGTCCCTGAAAAATAGACAGGGAAGAAGTGGAGGCAGTGACAGATTTCTCCCCCCTGTAATCCAGGATCTCTTCAGATGTAGCCATGAAATTAAAAGACGTTTGCTTCTGGGCAGGAAATGTATGGCAAGCTTGGACAAGCTAGTAAAAAGTAAAGATATTAAACTATCAACAAAGGTCTGCATAGTTAGAACTATGGTATTCCCAGTAGTAACATGTGAGAGCTGGACCATAAAAAGTCTGAGCATCGTAGAATTAATGCCTTTTAATTGTGGTGTTGGCGAAAACTACTTAGAGTCCCTTGGACTGCGAGAAGATCCAATAAATCAGTACTTCAGGAAATTACGTAGAACTGTTCAGTAGAAGATATGATCATGAGGCTGAAGCACAAACATTTTGGCCATATCATGAGACGGCAGGATTCCCTAGAGGGGACTCTAATGCTGGGAAAGATTGAAGGCACAAGAAGAAGGGGACGACAGAGATGGATAGATGGGGGTCACTGAAGCACTGAAGGGAAGTGACTGAGAGATGTACCTGGCATGTTGCGGTTCATATGATCACAGAGAGTCGGACGCGACTGAACGACTAAACAATAATAACAACAACATAAACTCTGTTACTTCTGCCTAACATCTAACAATTAGTTCATAAATAATTCCTTACTGGCTTCTCCCATCTGCAGCTCATGAAGACTGTGTACATCTGAATACAGGGGTTGCACTGTCTCATAGTAACCAATCAGTGCCAACATTCTTCAACATGTTACTTGAGAGAGGCCACTGGCTAATTTGAAACATTACACTTTACAGTCTGAGTATTAATGAGCTGCAGAGGGCAGACGCAAACAGGAACATATTGTATGATTTTAAGCAGAAAAAAACAGAGTTTATAAAAATGTACATAAAAGTAAAGAAATATACAGGTATATTATATTTCTAGTGAAATTCAGAAATCTTCCATGTCCTTAAGCGGCACTAAAGTACACAGTGCATTGTATGAGCCCCCCAGCTTGTTGCCTATACAGTAATGCACAAGTATGTGTGTGTGTGTGGGGGGGGGGGGGGGCACCACTCATCACTTTTGACAGCAAGCCGTGGGATGAAGTTCTTCCAGCCCAGTTCCATTTGCTACATTGTTCTTTGTACTTAGATAAAAGTGACTGACTCATCCCACACATCAGGGTATCACTTATGTTTCACACATTTCCATATCACGTAATGTCATCACAAGTGACAGATGATCCATTAAATGAAATACTTTATGAAACAAACTTGTAAAAGTAAATTGACAGGGAAAAAGTGGAAATATACATGAATTGGATGTGCACATAGAACTTCTTCTATTCTGATCTTTCATTCCATATGGAAATATCTAAGTTACAGGACCACTGTAGTTCAAGAGAAAATACACTTGTGTGTCAGGTATGTACCAAATGAACAATATTAGCAACCGTGTAAGTCATGGACATAAAAAGGGAAAGGTACAGGAATCACTATTGTTTTTATTACATCACCTCATGAGAGCTGGATGATGCTGATGTCGTTTTGTAGTTATCAGTGGAGGGTGGGGAGGAAGGAACAGACAGAGCCTTTGTTTGATAATTAGACAAGAATGACATTCCCTCTTACAGCCCAGAAAAAGGAAGTTGCATTGATAGATGCAACCACAGCTTTCCAGAGATGTAAACTCACATCTCACACACACACACCTTCCACCTACATATCATGGATGCCTCCAGGGTCCATCAGAGACATCAATAGTTATTTTTTTCTAATTAATAACTTGCTTATGATTTTCTACTTAATTATGTGATACATGGAAGGGGTCTGGGATTCAGGTAACATCTCTCTCTTGAAATATTGCAACTATGATTAGCCACTTGAAACTCAAACTAAATAGGAGAGCAAGTTCCAGTAGGATAACAACAGGTGGATTTTATCAAAAATGTATTTTTGCGGTCAATGTTGTTAGTTTGCAACATATTTCGCCAGTAACCTCTACCTGTGATACTCCTTGAACTGTCTAACTTCAAGGGCATACTCACTTATCACCAAGGGCAAAATGTATTTGTAACAAATGAAGTTAAGGTCAGTGCTACCTACATACAATCTACAATATATTAAGATCAGGGGTATAAGATCCAAAATAATTTAGGGAATATATACAAACAAATATATACATATACATATCTAAATCTTTGGGATATTTATCCCTCAAAGAAGTGGTAGAAGGTGCAGAGAAGTAGCTAAGGCCTGACCCACACTGCAACCACTGTTTGGTAAAGCAGTATGATTGTATTTTATATGTGAACGCTATGTTATCCTTTGCTGAATGTGCTGCAGGGACTCAGGTGGAATGACCTGCAGAGACTTAGGTAGAATAAACTGCAGAGTGAATATGAGAGTTGAAATGAGCTGCAGAGACTTGAGGTGGAATTTGCTGAAGAAAGAGAGACTTCTTACATATACATGCTAGGTTACAAATCCCATGGTGCTTTGCTGCAGAGACAGGATCCCCAGACTTTGCTACAGTGGTGCAGCTGTAGGGGGCATCGACTCTCAAATTCAACTGCTAGAAAATTGGTATTGTGGGATTTTTTTCATGCACTATTGATTCTCCTCTATCAGATGCTCTCGTAATCCAGGAAACTGAAATATTCCTTTAATAATGTTTAGTGGTTATTAATACATTGTCAATTGCAACATATCCCTTCTCGGCATGTAAGTGTTTATACCTGTGAACCTGGCATTTATTGAGATATGCTCTGATCGTCTTTTGTTTCCCAAGTTTGTTTACACTGTTTTTGCAGGTAAACAATATGTTGATAAAATCATACTGTTGTATTTAATCACCTGAATGTTATTAAAACTCATTTTTTATAGGAATATTTAAGTTTTCTGTCCCACTCACCAAGTTCTGCTCTTATCTTTCTGTTAGAGACTAATCATTACTAACCATTCATAATTATTCCTTGGGAGTTTGCACATGCTCAGATTGATTGTAGAGGGTGCAATTATTTTCAAATGCCATTTCATTCAAATAATTTGAGAAGATGCAAGCACCCAGGGAGTAATTAGCAATAATTAATCTGTAACTAGTGAGACAAAATTATTTGGGGGCCCCTTTCAACTTCTCTAAACAAGGTAAATGTCTGTAACAAAGATGTCATGAATGACGGGCTGTTGTGGTTGTTGTTCAGTCCTTCAGGCGTATCTGACACTCTGTGTCCCTATGAACCGCTGCTCAACAAACACATATTGTGATTATTCATATAGATTTCTTGGCGAAGATACTGGAGTGAGTTGCCAGTTCCTTCCCTATTGGACCACAATTTGTCTGACCTTACTGCTATGACCTGCCCATATTGGATGACCCTAAAGCTCACAGCTTCATTGATGTACACAAACCCCTTCACCACTACAAGGTAGCAATATAGAAGGGGATCCCTTTAACTACCTTACATAAACTGCGTTTCTAAATCTCTCTTCCACACCCCCTCCTCCACACACCTACTTCTCTCCTCTGCCCACCTGGCTCCACCCTAACCCTATTTTTCAATGTCCCTTTAAGGACATTTCCTCCTCTGACAATAGATTTAATCAATAAATGGAATTCCTGAAATAAGCAAAACCTAACTTTAAAATTTTAAGAACTTTAACATATTTTAAGAATGTAAAAAATAACAAAGCCTTTAATTTATTAACTCTAACATGCAATTATGCAACAGAGGAATCCACCATTTTGTTTTGCGCCGATCTGCTTTCTCAGATGGGAGAAGATTTTGAACACTGAGGAAAATTGAATATAAATGAAACATTTAAAAGGTTGTGTTTATTTTAATTTGCTATTAAGTTTAGTTATTCAGGCGACCATATAGAAAAAATGAGACCATTTAAAGGGATATGGAAGGTTCCTGGATTTTGCTAGGTATATAAATTATAATATAGCTCTTTACCTATTTAATGTACTTTATGTGCTTATAGCCTCTGTTTTTACTGCCTAAATCAAATATATAGTTACATAGTAATTAAGGTTTAAAAAGACCATCACGTTCAAGCTTTTTATATCTCCTCTTATCTGCAGTAAATAAATATAGTCCCTGTATGGGTCTTCCCACTGCAGCGTATGAAGGGCTGGGTGTCCAGTGTAGTGTTCTATCCTATCAGGGACCACGTTTCAGCAACATGTTGCTGAGAGATTGTGGCTGATTGGTTACTATGAGACACTGCACAGTAAGTACAGCAGAGCCTGTGTCTTTGTGAGCTGCAGAGGGCACTATGGTTACTATGAGACACCGCACAGTAAGTACAGCAGAGCCTGTGTCTTTGTGAGCTGCAGAGGGCACTATGGTTACTATGAGACACCGCACAGTAAGTACAGCAGAGCCTGTGTCTTTGTGAGCTGCAGAGGGCACTATGGTTACTATGAGACACCGCACAGTAAGTACAGCAGAGCCTGTGTCTTTGTGAGCTGCATAGGGCCCTATGGTTACTATGAGACACTGCACAGTAAGTACAGCAGAGCCTGTGTCTTTGTGAGCTGCATAGGGCCCTATGGTTACTATGAGACACTGCACAGTAAGTACAGCAGAGCCTGTGTCTTTGTGAGCTGCATAGGGCCCTATGGTTACTATGAGACACTGCACAGTAAGTACAGCAGAGCCTGTGTCTTTGTGAGCTGCATAGGGCACTATGGTTACTATGAGACACCGCACAGTAAGTACAGCAGAGCCTGTGTCTTTGTGAGCTGCATAGGGCACTATGGTTACTATGAGACACCGCACAGTAAGTACAGCAGAGCCTGTGTCTTTGTGAGCTGCATAGGGCCCTATGGTTACTATGAGACACTGCACAGTAAGTACAGCAGAGCCTGTGTCTTTGTGAGCTGCAGAGGGCACTATGGTTACTATGAGACACCGCACAGTAAGTACAGCAGAGCCTGTGTCTTTGTGAGCTGCATAGGGCCCTATGGTTACTATGAGACACTGCACAGTAAGTACAGCAGAGCCTGTGTCTTTGTGAGCTGCATAGGGCACTATGGTTACTATGAGACACTGCACAGTAAGTACAGCAGAGCCTGTGTCTTTGTGAGCTGCATAGGGCACTATGGTTACTATGAGACACCGCACAGTAAGTACAGCAGAGCCTGTGTCTTTGTGAGCTGCAGAGGGCACTATGGTTACTATGAGACACTGCACAGTAAGTACAGCAGAGCCTGTGTCTTTGTGAGCTGCATAGGGCACTATGGTTACTATGAGACACCGCACAGTAAGTACAGCAGAGCCTGTGTCTTTGTGAGCTGCATAGGGCCCTATGGTTACTATGAGACACTGCACAGTAAGTACAGCAGAGCCTGTGTCTTTGTGAGCTGCATAGGGCACTATGGTTACTATGAGACACTGCACAGTAAGTACAGCAGAGCCTGTGTCTTTGTGAGCTGCAGAGGGCACTATGGTTACTATGAGACAGAAACCTTCCAGGGCCCTTTAACACTGACATTTGCAATTAAGAAACACCCCACTAGGGGACAGCATTGAGTCCACTTTCAAGATGGCAGCACACAGACCATAAAATCCCATTTTGTAGGTGTGAATAATAGGGGGGTTTATACCTCATCACAAACACAACCAGATCATATTTCAAATATAAATGGTATTATTGTAGCTTTTTGCCTGATTGTAAACACATAATATTCTATATTACAATATAACAAGCCAGTAACTGGTCCTGTGTGATGAGGACGCGTCTCCGGATCACACTGCAATTTAACATTTCTTATTTTATCCTCTCCTTTCCCTTTTAGTTTGGTTAGTGGTAATGACACAGGATGCTGGTTTCCATGGAGACCAAAAGCAGGTCAGCACTTCTGGTACAAAACAGGGTGTGTGTAAAAGTCAGGAGCGGAGGCAAGAAACCCTCACACAGGGATGGAGGAAAAGAAATGAGTCGTGTAGTCATGTCTGGGACGTATGTTACTGGTCGGGCCTAAAGGCCGAGGTATTCACATGATTTACTAGAATGTATATATTATATCAGAGGGACAGCAAATAGATATAAATACATAAACAAATACATATAATTAATACATAAATATACAAATAAATATAAATAATAAATACAAACAAATAAATAAACATGAATAAATATATAATTAGAAATAAACAAATTCAAAGGAAGACTGCTATTTAAAGGGCCACTTGTCTCCTGTCTTTAGATTATTATTATTTTGAAGAACTGCTTTTGAAACGAATCAACAATTTTTTATTATCTAAAATCTAAAAATATACATTTCTTTAAAGTTAATCATTCCTGGGAATTTCTTTGTAATTTCATACAAATGAGCTGCTTAGGTATATTAATTAGTTGCTTTGATGGGCAAGTTAGGATTACAGTTAGGATCTGGCAGTTAGCATACTGAGTCGTACATTAGCATACTGGGCTGCATATTAGTATATAGAGCTGCACATTGGCATATTGAGTTGCACATTGGCATACTGAGTCACACATTAGCACACTGAGCTGCCAATAGCATATTGAGCTGCACATTAGCATTATGAACTGCACATTAGCATACTGGGCTGCATATTAGTATATAGAGCTGTACATTGGCATATTGAGTTGCACATTGGCATATTGAGCTGCACATTAGCATTATGAACTGCACATTAGCATACTGGGCTGCATATTAGTATATAGAGCTGTACATTGGTATATTGAGTTGCACATTGGCATATTGAGCTGCACATTAGCATTATGAACTGCACATTAGCATACTGGGCTGCATATTAGTATATAGAGCTGCACATTGGCATATTGAGTTGCACATTGGCATATTGAGCTGCACATTGGCATATTGAGCTGCACATTAGCATACTGAGCCACACATTAGCATACTGAGCCACACATTAGCACACTGAGCTGCCAATAGCATATTGAGCGGCACATTAGCATTATGAACTGCACGTTAGCATACTGAACCACACATTAGCACACAGGAGCCACACATTAGCATACTGATCCACACATTAGCATACTGAGCTGCACATTAGCTTACTGAGCCACACATTAGCACACAGAAGCCACACATTAGCACACAAGAGTCACACATTAGCATACTGATCCACACATTAGCATACTGAGTCGCACATTCGCATACCAAGCCACATATTAGCCCATTGAGCCACACATTAGCCTACAGAGTCACACATTAGCATACTGAGTAGCACATTCGCATACCAAGCCACATATTAGCCCACGAGCCATACATTAGCCTACCGGGCCACACAATAGCCTACTAATCCACACATTAGCACACTGAGCCGCATATTAGAATACTGAGATGCACATTAGGATACTGAGCCACATATTAGCCTTCCGAGCCACACATTAACCTACAGAGTCACACATTAGAAAACTGAGTCACACATTTGCATACCAAGCCACATATTAGCCTACCGAGCCACACAGCTGCACATTAGCATACTGAGATGCATATTAGCACACCGAGTTGCACATTAGCCTACTGAGCTGCACCTTAGCCTACTGAGCCGCACATTAGCATACATGAGCCGCACATTAGCATACATGAGCCGCACATTAGCATACGGTGCCACAAATTAGCACAACGAGCCGCATGTTAGTATACTGTGCCTTACATTAGCACACTGAGCCGCACATTAGCACACTGAGTCGCACATTAGCCGCACATTACAGCACATTGGCATAGTGAGCTGCACATTAGCACAATGAGCCGCACATTAGCATACTGACCCGCACATTGGCATACTGAGCCACAGATTGTCATACTAAGCCGCTCATTAGCATACTGAGTGGCTCATTGGCATACTGAGCTGCAAAATCAATTATGTGTCAGAAATAAGTTACTGTAGAGAAAAACTGCTAGTACAATGAATAGCGAGGTTATCATACTCTTTAAAACTAAATCAACTTCTTGTTGGGGTGACAGTGTTCCTTTAAATATAATAATATATTTCAATGTTTCTCTCATATCTCCCCATCCCTCTGTCCTCTAAACTGTACATATCAAGGTCATGGAGTCTTTTGTTATAAGTTTTATCTTTTTGACCAATCAATCCTAGGACTGGTGCCGGTTACTGAGACCTTATCTACTTGATCGGAGAGCCCAACAATTTATATATTGTGGGTTAGTCGTTCAGTCGTGTCCAACTCTCCATGACCATATGGACCAAAGCACACCAGGCACATCTGTCAGCCACTCTAAGCTCCTTCAAGCTCATGTTAATTGCACTTTATATATAGCATCACCAATAATCATACATATAGACAGATTATATAGGAACATATCTTCAATTAAAATGAAATCAATACAATACAAACAATAATGATTTATTAGTAAACAACATCACCCCAAAAGGGTAAATACTGAAAATCACCAGTCCTGTAAACTTTCAGGCCACAAATTAACCAGTCATTTTCAAATCATAGATCTTAACATGTTAAAATCCATTTTCCCCCTAAAATACAGTGGACCATTAAGTGAAAAAAAATGGAAAATCCCTCTGTAACCCATTAAATCCCAGTTTTATAGTTGGCCTCTGATTGGCACAAGAGGGCTGTTGTGTAAAGATGATACCACAGTAAATGCCAGTCTATAGAGTGGCACCATTGATCTTCTGGGTATGACCATGGCATTTATGTGTTTCATTTGCCAGAGAGATCTTTTCATGGCAAATATACTGGAGTGGGTTTAGAGTTCCTTCCCTAGTGCACCGCAACTTATCTGACCTCTCTGCTATGACCTGCAAATCTTGGGTGACCCTACATGGTATAGCTCACAGCTTCCCTGAGGTACACAAGCCCTGTCACTGCAACAAGATAGAGATCCAGTAGGGAAAGAATAGTTAGATGGGGCTTTATTAAACTTCAACTATGTAATTAAACAATTACTATTTTTAACCATGCCCACAGGCAGTATGAGATCTTTATCTCTGATAATGATATATTGTGTCTGGAGTGGGAGCCGCCCAGAGGGAATGTTCTCCAAACAGACATACTGTACTTGCAGTGTGATAGTGTGAGGTGACCAGGGCCGGATTAAGACCCTTAGAGGCCCTATGCACTTATAAGATTTTGGTGCCCCCATATATATTTAATTAAAAATATACCACAACATTTACTGAAAGATGGAAAATAATGTTTATTTTTGTAAACATCCACTTTATTTATAGTTGAAAAGTTTTCTCCTACTTTTTTTCATTGCAAAGTCTTTGATCAGATCCTCAAAACTAATCTTATGTAACACATCTGCTTCTATACTTCTAAGAGACTAGCCACTTGCCCATCAAAAATGGCGGCATGACAAATTTTTATAAATTTTGTTTTGTGATGGGATTTTTAAAATACTTCAACTTAGAAAATGAACGCTCAGCTGAGTAATCTGTGACCATTAATTAATTAATTAATTAATTAACTGTGGCAAGTAGAAGACTGATGGGGTTGGTACACCAGGGTTGCCAATCCAGCCTCGGAGGTGACAAGAAAATATATTTGTGTACATTGCTAGCAGCTCACGTTAAACTACAGCCTGCTACTAATGCGTGAGTACAGTGCCTTGCAAAAGTATTCACCCCACTTGGCATTTTTTGTGTTCTGTTGCCTCACAACCTGGAATTAACATGGATTGTTTGAGGATTTGCATCATTTAATTTACAGAACATGCTCACAACTTTGAAAATGTTTTTTTTTTTATTGTGAAACAAACAACAAATAGGATAAAATAACATAAAAAGTCAATGTGCATAACTATTCACCCCCCTAAAGTCAATACTTTGTAGAGCCACCTTTGTGTGTTTGGGGTCATTGTCCTGCTGGAAGATGAACCTCCGTCCTAGCCTCAAATCACGCACTGAGTGGTACAGGTTTTGCTCAAGAATGGGTGATGTGATGTGTTGGGTTTGCGCCGGACATAGCCTTTTCTTTCGTGGCCGAAAAGTCCAATTTTAGTCTCATCAGACCAGAGCACCTTCCTCCATACATTTTGGGAGTCTCCCGCATGCCTTTTCACAAACTCAAAACGTGCCATTTTTTTTTTGCTGAAAGTAATGGCTTTCTTCCGGCCACTCTGCCATAAAGCCCAACTTTATGGAGCGTACGTCTTATTGTCGTCCTATGTACAGATACTCCAGTCTCTGCTGTGGAACTCTGCAGCTCCTCCAGGGTTACCTTAGGTCTCTGTGCTGCCTCTCTAATTAATGCCCTCCTTGCCCGGTCCATGAGTTTTGGTGGGCGGCTGTCTCTTGGCAGGTTTGCTGTTGTGTCATGTTCTTTCCATTTGGTTATGATAGATTTGATGGTGCTCCTGGGGAGCATCAAAGATTTGGATATTTTTTTATAACCTAACCCTGACTTGTACTTCTCAATAACATTGTCCCTTACTTGTTTGGAGAGTTCCTTGGTCTCCATGGCAGTGTTTGGTTAGTGGTGCCTCTTGCTTAGGTGTTGCAGCCTCTGGGGCCTTTCAAAAAAGGTGTGTATATGTAATGACAGATCATGTGACACTTAGGTTGCACACAGGTGGACATCATTTCACTAATTATGTGACTTCTGAAGGTAATTGGTTGCACCACTTTTTATGGGCCTCATAACAAAGGGGGTGAATACATGCGCACATGACAATTTTCTGTTTTCTATTTCTAAAAAATAGTTTTATGTATATATTTTTCTCATTTCACTTCACCAACTTAGACTATTGTGTTCTGATCCTTCACATAAAATTCAGATTAACAAAACATTGAACTTAAGGCTGTAATGTAACAAAATAGGTAAAAAGTAAATGGGGGGGGGGGGATGAATACTCTTGCACGGCACTGTATATTTGAAGGTTTCTGTCATAGGAACCTGTGGATCAGGGGCCTGCACTGCTCCTAGGACTGGCTGCTTGAAAAATTTTTAATCAAATATACAAACCCAGTGGTGGAGGTGCCGGATCGACATTTTTTGATCCCCTAGGCAGTGACGTGGGTGAGCCCCTGTGAGTGAGTATGCAAGGTGTGCATGAATCCATTTTTGGCTTCTTAGTGCATGTAAGTTCATTTTCCTGTTGTAATGCTCTTGTTCTAGGTTGTTAACCCCTAGTAGCCAGTCTATGAACTGCAGCATTTCTTTTTTTCAGGAACCACTTTTTTTTTTAAAAGCTGGCGCCCCTCACAGGGAAGCGCCACCTAGGCGGGTGCCTAGTTGGCCTAATGGGTAAATTTGGCCCCCACCTTACAAGTTCTCTATATAAGGTAGGTTCCTCTAAGGATAAAGAAGACAAAATATATATGTAGATGGTCCAATCACTCCTAAAATGATCAGATCACCTTTCTATAAAAAAATAATTATCCTGATAAATGTACAGATCTGCTTTACTCCAAGTAACAGAAGGCCCCTACACTACCCTGGTGCTTTGCACCTGATGCACCAGCAGTAGCTCCGCCACTGTATGGACCCCACAATACACTACAATATTTTACAGTTTCTGCCAGAGATGTTGGATATAAAACATGAATCCTTTTTATTAATGTGACAGTGAAATGATGATGTCATGGGCAAGGACTGCATGTGCTGACCTACTTGTTCCCTCAGCTTATTATCCTGGTAATTGGTTATGTTCCCTAATGTAATTTTGATTGAAACCCTGTGCCAGTCTCTCACATCGAGTGCCTGGCTACAGGTGCGGAGTCTGAACTGACCAAAAAACGCTATAAAGAAAATGTTTATCATTTGAAAATAAAGATTCCACTGTCCTATATCACATATATAATTGTGAGCATGCGAGCCCGCTCAAGCCGTTGCTAACGCTTGCGGGCTCGCTACGGCCCTCGCATACCCTGTGAGCTGACAGCACAATGAGGAGCAGAAATCTGCAGCGTCCAGAAGGAGGCGGTGGGCGGGACTAGATTAACGGTGGGGCGGAGCTGGAGATGAAGTGGGCGGAGACAGTGAGACGGAGACATGATACAGGATGGAGACATGAGACAGTAGGTTTGAATACTGCATGAGGATGAGTGTGATATGTAGTATTATCTCTCTCTACAATGAGTGTGTGTATTACTCTGCTACGCCTATTGTTGCTAGGAAGACAAATTCTGGGACGGAGCTACGGGTCCGCCATCTTGGTTATGGGCAAGAGCTGAAGACTGATAAGAAGTGCTGGCAGTAATGTTCTCCATGTTACAGCATGAGATACATTACTAGGGGATAAGCTGAAATTACCTCACTGACTGTACTTTATATATGACACTGACAGATTGCATTAAGGATGTGATGCTATGTATGAGATGTGTGTATGGAAACAGCAGCAGCACTATATGTATTCATGTACACTCAGACAAAGCGAGGGACGCAGCGCGCGCAGCGAGGGCTGCGGGCGAGGGCCTCAGTTGCTGGCATGGAGCGCCAAGGGCCTCATTTGCTGTTATGGAGCGCCGAAGGCGCTGCTTGCCAGCAACTGCGACCCTTGCAAAATTTACGTTTAAACGCAAACAACACGACACAACAACCGCGACCCTCACAAACTTTACCTCACAACGCAAAAAAATATACAAGACACGTTACCACACATTACGACCTCGCAAAAATCGCACGCAACTCGCGAACATCACAAAATTTAAAACACAATAAATACACACAGCACATACATAAAAAGCTTACCTACAGCAAGAGGAAGCATCCAGGACCTCAAAAAAACAAGTTACACCTTCATTTTGCTCAAAATAAAAGAGTTTACACACTCGAAAATTCTCTAATGGACAGAAAAAATGGGCGCCGAACAAAACGAAAACGAGGCTACAGCACTCTAAACACGCAAAACACCACAAAAAACTCGCAAAACACCACAAAAGACGCATACCACACATTACCCGCCATTTTTTGCCAATGCGGAAGTACACAACTACGCTAACGGTTTGGTCTCGCGCACGCACACTATTACACTGCACACGTTCATCACATTTACACAGCAGCTCCACACCACTAATGCTGCAGCAACATCAAAACACATTGACAGCTCTTCAACACAATGCTTCAAAATACGTAAAGTATATTCATTCATTAATGTATTAGATATTTATTATTATACACCAAACACCCTTAGCTCACTTACAATTTCATTGCCGTCATTTTTTGACGGGCAATTCGCTAGTCTAGTATAAAAGCCAAGAAATCCCTAAGTATCCTACCAGTCATTTATATATGGGGGATTAGCAATACAATTACTGGGGGTGGGGGGTAGATTTATTAAAGGGGCATAACAATATATGTATTTTTTGTATCTAAAAGAAGGTATATGTTTTCTTTTTTAGTAGATGATCTGAATAAACTGATTTAAATATTTAACAGCTCTGTTGGTCTTACCCCCTGTCAGCCAATAAGCAGTAATATAGCTGTATGAGTCATACTTGTCTGCCAAGGAGACTTGTTGTTGTTGTTCAGTCCTTTAGTTGTGTCCCACTCTCTGTGACCATATGGACGCAGCACGCCAGGCACATCTGTCTGTGTTTCTGGTTATGCTTATCCATATGGTTTTCTTGGCAAAGATACTGGAGTGGGTTGCCAGTTCCTTCCCAAGTGGATTGCGATTCATCTGATCTTTCTGCTATGACCTGCCCCGGATGACCCTACATGGTTTAGCTCACAGCTTCATTAAGATACACAAGCCCCTACACCACGACAAGTTAGTGATCCAGAAGGGGCAAGGAGACTTGCATACTATATATTATGCTCTGTGCATTTCCTATAAGGTTAAACAAGTTTTACTTAATATTTTCACGCAAGAGGGAAGGTGTTATTAAAATAAATGCAGGGGCGGGGTTTGACCCACTCCGCTTATGAACCGTTTTCTCCTAACACATTAAATAAACACTGAGGTCTTTCAAGGGCCATCTTCTACCTACACCATGTTGGTTTGGTGTGGGTGCCCATTAACCCCTTAAACTCCTCTTTTCTATGATGCCTATCCTATCCTCAGTAAATAGTAATGGATCCTAATAGCCTCTATCCCTATAGGGGTCCCTATGGACCTTCAATGACCCTAACATTAGCCCAGATGGAGGTCACTATTGGCACCTATGTGGCCACATGGATTTCCCTGTGGAACCCAATGGGACCTCTACCAACTGTTACGGAGGCCTGTATAGATCCCCATAGACACTAACTTTAACCCATTACAATGGGGGTCCCTATGGACTCCCATAGCACCCTAACTTACTACCATGGAGGACCCTATGGATCTTTACACTGTCCCTTTTAAAGCAAATTGAAAAACTAGTTAAAAATGAAACTTACCAAGTCAAGTTCTTTCAAAGAACATACTATAAATAAGACACTTCAGTAGTTCTTTCAATTTGTCAAGTGATACCGTATACTGTAACTAAGTAAATATAAATTTGGAAATGATAAATTAATCACAAGACCGCGCTCCGAGCTGTTTATTCACACATTCATTTTTACTTTTTCCCGAGCATGTTTTTTTTCCCTCTAAATTCAATTTAATTTCACACTTCTGCTGCTAAACTTAGATTTTGTTATATATGCTGAGTAAATATAGATACTGCTGCGCACAAAACATATGGAGGAAACCGTCTGAAGGCGCCACTGTAGTTCAGGAAAAACTTCTCATGTTTGTGAACTATGTAACAAACTAACATCATCTGCTGCTGTGTAAGGCATGAGTGTAGAAGATCAGGTCAATATGGCTTTGAGCCCGAGGGGAGGTAGTTGTTTTATCTATCAGCTGAGAGAGAAAGGGGTAGGAGGATTTATTATATAATTGGAGTTTTTACCCACCCACATCTCTTACAAGTCCTCCTCCCTATTGTAGACAAGCTCATACTCAAAAACAGGCAGCTTGCAAGGATAACTTCAAGCCTTCTTTTGCAGAAATGATGCCACTATGGTCTTTAAAGTAATTCATTCACTTTAATTGGAGTCTATAAAAAAATGCAACTTCCTCGATGGGATCATGTGACTTCAATCATACAGTAGGTAAAGTCATGCAGACATATACATGTATGTGTTTATACATGAGTGTGTATGTATTATGTCAGTATTAGAATGTGCAATAAGGATTCAGGACATATTTTTAGGATATCTGGCTTGTTTAATTTACTTATGGCCAATACTCTTTGGAAGATCTTATTCTAAAAACTACAACTCCTGCTCAGGGGGACACCTGTTACTAATTCGGAAGAGTTTAAAGAGACACTGTAGTGGTAAAACAAGTAATGGCCCTTTAATAATATAAGTGTATCTAACATAATGTCTGCCCTATTAGCCCAATTTAATCTTTTTTTTTAAATCTTCTTTTCCTTGTAATCTAGAGTATTCTTTGTCAGCTTTTCCCATTACTCCCATACCTGAGAGGTGTGAGGTGGGCGTGTAGCAAACTGTGATTCTCCATGTAACATCTTCTAATGCAAAAACAGCATGGCCAGCAGCTTCTTATTTGTCTACTGGGTCATGTGATGTAGCTTCTAGTACAAGGTCCAGCACCAAATAACTGCATAAATCAATAAGAAGCTGCTGGCCGTGCTGTGTTTGCTTTACAAAATGCAATATGTAGAATCACGAGAGATTAGAAGCCTGGAAGCTAACCCACTTCACACAGTTATACGCTCTGAGCGATAGAAGGAGGATGATTAGTCAATATGGCAGCCTCATGGTAAACTATGCTATGTTTAAAAAAGTAGTAATGGCTAATGTGTGTGTGTGTGTTGTATAGTCGTGTCCGACTCTCCCTGACCCAATGGATCGCAACACACCATGCTGATCAACTTGGTATTAATGGCAGAGATACTCAAGTTCATTGCCAGTTCCTTCTCCAGTGGGCCACAACATACAGCTATTGGTATTCTTAGGTGGTCTCCGATCCAAGTACTGACCAGGCCAACCCTGCATGGCTTCAGGGTGATGTGACATCTTGGTTCCTTGACTGGAGTGTAACCCAGGTAACAGCGGTGAAAGCCCTGAATCCTAACCACTGGACCACCAGGGAATTCCATAGCTGTATACAATTGGGCTAAAAGACTGTTCCCTAGATGAAAAGTATACTTTAAAGGGCCATGGCCTCTTTCATCACTTCTGTGTCCTTTTAAAGTGACTATTTTTTTCTTTCTCTATAGAATTAGCAAAAGCTTTTAAAATAGTATAATAACATAGAAACAATTTGGCAGGGGTGCAGTCACCCCAGTGCCTTCATAATCACTCTCAGATACTGTAGGAAAAGACAGAAACCCCAGGGGATAATTTATCTAATTGGAGTAGTTACTCACTGAGCGGTCTGAGCATGTGCATCCATTTGTTTTTTAGATGCTGAGTCAAATAAAGTATTCAGCAATTACTGGCAACAATCTATCATTAACAATAAATATCACAGTGGCACGACTTCGGGGGGGCACGAGACGTGCGCACCCAGAATGCCTGACAAATGCGTGCACCAACACCAGCACGCCTGGATGAAACAGCAGTTGTCTTCTCTATCTTCTCCCAATTATCCTCTCTCTCCTCCTCCTCTTTCTCTCTATTTTCCTTCCCATCAATCTCTATCCCCACTCTCCCCATTCCACTCTCTCTCTCTTCCTCTATTTTCCCTTTTCGCACAGCTGTCTCACCTCTGCTGGGTGACTATCCCCATGCCACCACTCTCTATCCCCATTCCCGTTTTGGAGCACACTAATGTTGGTGCGAGCATTCCTCGGCGCGCATATGGCGCAGTGCACGACTCGTGCACTCTCAAATCGGGGTGCCAAATATCACTGTATCCTTAGTGGAAGGATCAGAAAGGGGGATTGGCAGATAAAACATGCAAATGTCAAATAAAGGTTACTGTAGGAAAATGCATTTTTAAACAATATCATTCAATTGATAAAGAATTTGTTATTACCTAAAGTTCTGGAGACAGCACTATGCTGCAGCACTTTAAACACATTTATATTCGGTCAGAAATAAAACAAAAATAGTAAGGCTAAAAAAAGTCTCTTTTCCACGACTGTGCTGCAAGGTTACCTCTAACTGTCTTGAAGTGTCAGTGTATATCTTGAGACGCACCTGGACTCATCCTGTGTGACTAGCATGTGGGCAGAGCGGCATCTCAAGGGGTTTGCTTTGCATTAATGTATAAAATATTGCAATGGTGAGGTTGGCTCTAAATTAAAAGTTATATATTAATAGATAGATTACATTATTAATACGGATTAAAGAAATGCTGCGGAGAGTAAAGAAAACGGTTTATTTTCTGTTTCTGACAACATATTGATTACTTTATACTTGTATACATAGATAAGAACTAAAAGACCCACCTAGTCTGCCCACTCTACCTACCTAACAAGCCCGGCTTAATTAAAGAACCACTGTAGATTGTGGGGGAAAAAATTATATTTTTGTGAGTTTGGAACAAAATAACAACATTAGCAGCTGTGTAAGCCGTGAGGATAAAATCATTTTAGGTAAAATCTTTATTTTAGTAGACACCTCTTGCATTTGAAGGAGAGAGAGATGATGTTATTTACTGAGCCTTGTCATTTATAAATGCCAGCAGAACTCATAAGTGACAATAGTGGACCATACTACAAAGTTTTTAAAAAATATATATAAGGGCGCCCTATATAACAACTGGGGTCCCTGGTGGTCCAGTTGTTAGGCTTTGGTGCTTTCACTGCAGCAACCTGGGCTCGATTCCAGTCAGGGAACCAAGGGGTCATGCCACCCTGAAGCTATGCAGGGTTGGGCCTGGTCAGTACTTGGATGGGAGACCACCTAGAAACACCAGGAGCTGTATGCTGTGGCCAACTGGAGAAATAACTGGCAACCCACTAGAGTATCTCTCCCACGAAAGCCAAGTGAATAAGTATGACCATGGAACTTAAGATGTTGTGGTCTTGAAGAGTGAGGTAACCGTGATGTCCAGTAATCCAGATGAATAATCAGAGAATTGCAGTATATAGTGATACCTTTTTTATTGGACAAACATATTCATAGGTTTCATGACGAGCTTTCGAGAGCGTTCCTCTCTTTGTCGAGTCAGAGTCAATACTGATTAAAGATTCACAAATACAGCAAAGAATTCCAGGATTAACAAATAATGTTCTGTTCAGCCAGCCGTGCAAGTGTGTGGGGGTGCAGACCAGAGTAAGTAAATTGGGGACGTAAATAGTTTTACATCTAAGGAACCATAGAGCTGTAACCAAACTCAGGAGTAAGGCAGAGAACAAAAAATAAAAAATCAATAAACACACATATATATTTACAATCATGAATGTTGGAGGTTACAAGAAATTTTGATAATGAGATAAAAATTCAATGTCTACATTAAGGCCTGTGTTATTACTGTTAAAGAACATAATCATTTTAATTTCAAATGTTTTTCTTTCCTTAGTGTTTCTAAAAAGAGCTTTGAGTATTTTGATTTTTAGATTTTTCATGGAGTGGTTATTCTGGGTGAAATGATGTCCAAATGGAGTACAGTAAGTCTCCTCATTGTGCTTATTGATGGAATGTCTGTGTAGATTCATCCTCATATGTAATTTCTGTCTGGTTTCTCCAATGTAGCAGCCTCTCTCACATGCAGTACATTGTATCATGTAGACTACATTGGATGATGTACAAGCATACGATCCTCTGATGTTGTAGGTCTTCTTGTTTTGCGTGGCTGTGTCCTCTTTGCAGTTGTGTTGACACAATTTACACTGATTTTTATTGCAAGGTTTTGTGCCATTTTCACACAAATGGCACAAAACCTTGCAATAAAACTCTCAAACTTACAATCTAAAGGTTTAGGGTGTGGTACAGGAGGGTGAGAAATGCAGTGTGCATGTTAAGGAGGCAGGTTATAGGCTTCTTTAAACAGGTGTGTTTTTAGTGAGGTTTTGAAGGATTTTAATCAGAAGGATAATCTGGCGGTGCGAGGCAAGGAGTCCCAGAGAATAGGGGCAGCACAAGAAAAGTCCTGAAGGCGGGAGTGAGAGGAGGTGATGAAAGAGGAGAAAAGAAGAAGGTCATTAGCAGAGCGAAGAGGGCAGGTGGGGGAGTATTTGGATATGAGAGCAGAGATATAAGGGGGGCAGTGTTGTTGAGGGCTTTGTAAGTTAGGGTCATGATTTTAAATTTTATTCTGGAGACTACAGGAAGGACTGACAGAGAGGTGCAACAGATATTGAGCGTTTAGTATGGCAGATGAGTCGAGCAGAGGCATTCAATATGGATTGAAGGGGGAATAGATGGGTGGTGGGTAGGGCAGCCAGAAGTGAGTTGCAGTAGTCAAGATGGGATATGATGAGGGAATGTATTTTAATCTTAGTTGTGTCTTGTGTAAGGTAGTGACGTATTTTGGAATTGTTTTTTTTTTATTAAAAAGACAACATTTTGTTAGTGACTGTTTGTGGGGGATGAAAGAGAGGGCAGGGTCCAGTAGAACCCCAATACACTGGGCATGGGAGGTGGGAATGATGATGGAACTGTTGACAGTGAGAGAGATGTGTGAGGAATTGACACTGTGGGAGAGAGTGGGAAGATTAAGAGTTCGGTCTTAAACATGTTGAGTTTGAGATGGTGGCCGGACATCCAGGAGGACATGCTTGAGACACAGTTGGAAACACGTGCTAGAAGATAGAGAGATAAATCTGCATAGAGATGATACTGAAATACCAAAAGATTTTATTAGGATGCCAAGTGAGGATGTAAAGAAGGAGAATAGGAGGGGGCCTATAACTGAACCTTGGGGTACACCAACAGACCGAGCGTGAGGAGAAGAAGAGGTGCCAGAGAAGGAGACACTAAATGTTCGATCTTGTAGGTATGATGTGAACTATGAGTCCAAGGGATTGGAGAACTTGGATTAGTAGAGGGTGATCAACTGTATCAAAGGCAGCAGAGAGATCCAGGAGAAGTGACCCTTTGACTTGGCAGTGAGCAAGTCATTAGTGACTTTTTTGAGAGTTGTCAGTGGAGTGTTGGGTTCAGAAGCCGGATTGGAAGGTGTCAAGAAGGCAGTTGGAGGAGGTAAATTAGGTAAGGTGATTGTAGACGAGCCGCTCAAGCAGTTTGGAGACCAGGGGAAGTAGAGAGATGGGGCGGTAGTTATTTGCGGAATCAGTGTCAGATGAGGGTTCTTTAAGAATCGATGTAATTATGGCATGTTTTAGAGATGATGGAAACATGCGGCGGACTGGTGCCGTAACCATAACAGAATAGGACCCACAGCTTTAATGCGTATAATAGCATAAAATGGATTATGCACAAGTTAGGAGACCTACCCACAGACAGCTGTTTTGATCTTAAACGGATGTCATCAGTGAGGGGCTGGTAACTCCTGCTGTAGATTTGTGGAAAGGATATTTACTGCTTTCACCACCATAAGTCATATCATATTTTGGATATATATATATATATATATATATATATATGTGTGTATATATATATATATATATATATATATATATATATATATGTAATCCGCCCTAAAGGCATTCTCAGAAACATAATTTATCCTTAACCCGGCGGCCGCATATATACACACACATATATATGGCCGCTGGTCTCTTTCCTGACAACCTAATCTTTCTAAGGTTCCAAATCATTTAGTTTAGTGATTGTTTCCCTCAGTAAAGGCTTCGGGCCTAGCGCGAGGAGCTGGCGCATATCTGTGTGCGCTCACCGTAGACTTTCATTTGCCAAATCCCAACAACGCTGAAAGTGACCAGAACTGGACCATAATAAAGGCTGCCCTCATCTGCGTATTTTCTGAGGAATTTAATTAACTGTTTGATGGCTGGAACTAAACATATTGTTGGTATTGCTAATATAACGCTAAACTGCTGATCCAAAGTACTACTTACAATAATAAAACATGGCCTGTTTCGTGGTCCTTAAAGGAAAATGTAAGTTTTTTGTTGACCTCACACATAGCCATCATTAGCAAATCACTGAATCAATAAAACTGTTCAAAACCTCTGAAAACTTCTCTAAATTCCACTATCTTCTTTGCTTAGTTATTGTCATCCATAAAAATTAGTAATAGAAAAACATGACTACCCCGCTCAACAATACCTACACAAACTCATGGAATAATAACATAAATCATGTTTAATATGATATGTATTATAATTGTTAAGGGAAAAAGGAGGTTTGTAACTCAGAGCTTTTCCCTACACTTAGAATCATATCATAAATGTCAAAAGTAATTTTAAATCCCAAGACTGCTTTATTTGAGCTGTCCTCTTTAATCAAAATTGATAGGTTTGCTTTGCTGCTTTGCTGTGAAAGAGAACTAGACTTGTGCACTGTCAACATAGGTCACCATATACAGGCTGTCTATCTATCTATCTACATTTTCTAAAAAAGGAAAGAAAATCAAGAAATATTTTTTCTTAGACATGACTTGGGCATAGACTTAAAAACTACAAGCCTATGAAGATAAATGAATAAATGTAGTGGTGTGACCTTAAAAAAGCACCCAAAGACGCATTCAAAATAGACAGCTGTATATATATATATATATATATATATATATATATATATATATATAAGCCACAAGAGATAACAATGTAAATACTATATACCCCAAATATATATTTCTGTTAACTATATATATAATAATATACTAATAATAGAGACCAAAGGGTTAAAAGAATGGGAGAAAGGACTGGAGAGTTGAAAAAGTGGAACCCTCTTGATACCACCACTTGATACCACCTAGACGCCAGCCTTGTTGGTCTTTTGGGAACTCCGGCTCGGATCTCAGTGCATCCTATATGCTGAAACGTTTTGGTACCATTTTTCTCTGTATTGTTTTCTCCTGAAATTTAGTATTAATGTAAAATGTAACACCTATACACAAAATATTGTTTTATGCAGACAAATGAAGTTTAATTGTTGGTTAGGCACAAGTTATCAAACTAGGCTGGATATACCAGTCACTCCTCAATAAGAGCCATGCCATTCTGCATCATTATTGCATGTGGCAGCTCAGTCGTATATTCATTTAGATCTTAGATGACACACTAAATGGAGATAAAACCCAAAGCAAATTGTTCTATTGTGTCTGACCTTGAATGTACAACCTCGCTCTATTTGACACCAATTTGCACATTTCATCTCTGCATAAGAAACCGTGCAATTATATCCATATTGATTTCTACATTCCAAGGAGAAACATGCCATCAACAACAAATATTTGACATAGACAGAATAACAATATTAAAGACTTACATTTATACATATTATGTAAATATCCCCACAGAAATCAGAAATTTTTTTTTATACAAAAATGTGTAATATTGAAGCGTCTCGACACAGAATTGAAGCCAAAAATTATTTTTATGTGCTTAAAAAGTAGTGTATAGAATATATATATATATATATATATATATATATATATATATATATATATATATATATATATGGGATAGAATAGAAGCACTCTATCTGGAATGTAGAAATCAATATGGATATAACTATACTATTAATAATTATTTAATCAATAATTTAATTAATAACTAATCCGCATATTGCAGATCAGAGGAGATCTTAACAGGTTGAACTTGATGGACTGAAAGTCTTTTTTCAACCTTAATTACTATGTAACTATGTAACTATATTTAAAGGGCTGCTCTGTAATCTGTAATAGATCCATTTAGTCTAGGACGGGGTAGACAAAATTGGTCCTGGAGAGCCGCACACAGGCCAGGATTTGAGGATATCCCTGCAGAGTACAAGTGAGGCTATCATTTCTTCAGTCATCCTGATTGACTCACCTCAAATCCAGGACTGAGTGTTGCTCTCCAGGACTGAATTTGCCTACCCCTGGCCTATGAGATTCAACCTACTTTATGTTATAATCAACAAACATTGTTAGGGGGAGGAGTATAAAGTTTCACTAAATCATTATGTATAAAATTAATTGTACCTAAAAATACAATATTTTCAGGTTAAAGGGACAGTTAATTCAGCACAACCTGGAACACACCACTGTAATGTACTCCTAAAAACCTGTTGAAATACTTTTTGAAATAGGTGCCTTTTTCACAGAAAAAAATCATAAATTAAGTTCTGTTTACATGAGAATTAGGCATGTCACAGCAAGAGTTGTGTGCAGAGAGCAGCTCAAAAAGATGGTTAATCCTTCCCAAATTCATCTGTGCAGGAATATGACTGCTGAAAACTACTAAATATGTTACTTGTGAGTTAACCAAAGGCTGATTACATTATTGAAAGCAAGTAAAACCATAATTATTTCTGTTCACAGAGCTTGCAATGGCTGTTTGTCGGCAGATGTTGTAAATCATGGGGCAGTCAGCAGTGTGTCTGTAAACAAACCTGCACATTTTTAGCTGTTCTTGGTGTAATTTTAAAAAAAAACAATAGATCATTTTAACATAGAATCCTGTGCTCTTTCGCACCATGAAGAGCACTTATAGTGACTTAGACATATATAATATTGTCTCTTACCATTTAATATGGCTACTATAATAGTGCAGCAGAAAACAATATTTCAAAGGAATATATCATTACTAAAGTTTGTATCATAAACAATGTATTTTCTAAAATGTAGATTATTTTATTTGGAAATTAAATCAATCTGAATCAAATATAATCATAGCATAATATACATAATATAGTGACTTTTCTTAAAAAATCTGGCACACATACCTAGTATAAAATGAATACTGATTTGTGGCACACACTATGTATAAAAACAAGTGTAATTGCTGGTTTATATTCTTGTTAATATATTTCTGATTTATTTAATATTTGCTTTACTTCCTTGAATGATTTCACTAGACACTGAGGGGATTTATTATGCACTTTCTCACCTGAGATAACCTGGGAATAGGCTATTTTAATAGTACATAGTAAATCAGGAGATAATGTGAGTTGCACTTGAGATGCTTAGTAACCCCCCCCCCCTCCCCCCAGCGTTTGATATAAATAAGCCAGCTTTTATATACATTGCAGTTAATAATTGTCTTGATTAATAGTAGAGCATGGTTAATCTGGATACTGAGATTTACTAAGCATCACAGTGGTTGTGACATGCATCCCTGTATTTACTGTGCTGCAAAGTAAATACAGGGATGCATAGCTTAATAATGTTTGAAAGGCTGTTTTTTTCTATAGGAAATAGTACATAGTAAATCAGGAGATAATGTGAGATGCACTTGAGATACTTAGTAAATTCACACAACTAGCACAGAGGCAGCAAAGTGTTGGCAGCGGTAGGTTTAAGAGGGAGTTAAAGTGAACATTTCTGGCTGCTTTTATAACAAAAGTTTGGATCAACATATGTGTGTGTGTAGATAGATAGATAGAGAGACAGATAGATAGATAGATAGATAGATAGATAGATAGATAGATAGATAGATAGATAGATAGATAGATAGAGAGAGAGAGAGAGAGATAGATAGACACAGACTGATAGACAGAGAGAGAGATAGATAGATAGATAGAGAGAGAGAGAGATAGATAGATAGATAGATAGAGAGAGAGAGAGATAGATAGATAGATAGATAGACAGATAGAGATAGATAGATAGATAGATAGATAGATAGATAGATAGATAGATAGAGAGAGAGAGAGAGAGATAGATAGACACAGACTGATAGACAGAGAGAGAGATAGATAGATAGATAGAGAGAGAGAGAGATAGATAGATAGATAGAGAGAGAGAGAGATAGATAGATAGATAGATAGATAGACAGATAGAGAGAGATAGATAGATAGATAGAGAGAGAGATAGATAGATAGATAGACAGATAGATAGAGAGAGAGAGAGATAGATAGATAGATAGATAGATAGATAGATAGATAGACAGATAGATAGATTGAGAAAAAAAATAAAACTATTGAAGGCTAGAATGGACATGCTGCATCATTTATCTTGAATACTGTGAGTATTAATGCTAATTTTGCTGTACACGGTGTGATGATCCGACACTGAATGCCACAGCTGCTGCTTTGTATCTGATGGGGTTTTCTATTTATTGGGGACATTCTGTAAACTTGGGGACATTCTGCGATCTTGAGGACATTCTGAAATATTGGGGATGTTCTGTGATGTTGGGGACAGTCTGTGATACTGGGGACATTCTGTGATGTTGGGGACAGTCTATAATATTGGGGACATTCTGTGATGTTGGGGACAGTCTATAATATTGGGGACATTCTGTGATGTTGGGGACATTCTGTGATGTTGGGCACATTCTGTGATGTTGGGGACAGTCTGTGATACTGGGGACATTCTGTGATGTTGGGGACAGTCTATAATATTGGGCACATTCTGTGATGTTGGGGACAGTCTGTGATACTGGGGACATTCTGTGATGTTGGGGACAGTCTATAATATTGGGCACATTCTGTGATGTTGGGGACAGTCTGTGATACTGGGGACATTCTGTGATGTTGGGGACAGTCTATAATATTGGGCACATTCTGTGATGTTGGGGACAGTCTGTGATACTGGGGACATTCTGTGATGTTGGGGACATTCTGTAATATTGGGGACATTCTGTGATGTTGGGGACAGTCTGTAATATTGGGGATGTTCTGTGATGTTGGGGTCATTCTGTGATGTTGGGGATGTTCTGTGATATTGGGGACAGTCTGTGATGTTGGGGACAGTCTGTAATATTGGGGATGTTCTGTGATGTTGGGCACATTCTGTGATGTTGGGGACATTCTGTAATATTGGGGACAGTCTGTGATGTTGGGGACAGTCTGTAATATTGGGGATGTTCTGTGATGTTGGGCACATTCTGTGATGTTGGGGATGTTCTGTGATGTTGGGCACATTCTGTGATGTTGGGGACAGTCTGTGATACTGGGGACATTCTGTGATGTTGGGGACAGTCTATAATATTGGGGATGTTCTGTGATGTTGGGGACAGTGTATAATATTGGGGACTATTTGTGATATTGGGGAAATTCTGTGATATTGGGGACCGTCTGTAATATTGGGGACATTCTGCGATGTTGGGGACAGTGTATAATATTGGGGACTATTTGTGATATTGGGGAAATTCTGTGATATTGGGGACAGTCTGTAATATTGGGGATGTTCTGTGATGTTGGGGACAGTGTATAATATTGGGGACAGTCTGTAATATTGGGGACTATTTGTGATATTGGGGAAATTCTGTAATATTTGGGACATTCTGTAATATTGGGGATGTTCTGTGATGTTGGGGACAGTCTGTGATGTTGGGGACATTCTGTAATATTGGGGATGTTCTGTGATGTTGGGGACAGTCTGTGATGTTGGGGACATTCTGTAATATTGGGGACATTATGTGATATTGGTGATTTTCTGTGATGTTGGGGACAGTCTGTAATATTGGGGACATTATGTGATATTGGGGAAATTCTGTGATATTGGGGACAGTCTGTAATATTGGGGACATTCTGCGATCTTGAGGACATTCTGTGATGTTGGGGATGTTCTGTGATGTTGGGGACATTCTGTAATATTGGGGATGTTCTGTGATGTTGGGGACAGTCTGTGATACTGGGGACATTCTGTGATGTTGGGACAGTCTATAATATTGGGGATGTTCTGTGATGTTGGGGACAGTCTGTGATGTTGGGGACAGTCTGTGATACTGGGGACATTCTGTGATGTTGGGGACAGTCTATAATATTGGGCACATTCTGTGATGTTGGGGACAGTCTGTGATACTGGGGACATTCTGTGATGTTGGGGACATTCTGTAATATTTGGGATGTTCTGTGATGTTGAGGACAGTCTGTAATATTGGGGATGTTCTGTGATGTTGGGCACATTCTGTAATATTGGGGATGTTCTGTGATGTTGGGCACATTCTGTAATATTGGGGACATTCTGTGATACTGGGGACATTCTGTGATGTTGGGGACAGTCTATAATATTGGGGATGTTCTGTGATGTTGGGGACAGTCTGTGATGTTGGGGACATTCTGTGATGTTGGGGACATTCTGTGATGTTGGGGACAGTCTATAATATTGGGGATGTTCTGTGATGTTGGGGACAGTGTATAATATTGGGGACTATTTGTGATATTGGGGAAATTCTGTGATATTGGGGACAGTCTGTAATATTGGGGACATTCTGCGATGTTGGGGACAGTCTGTAATATTGGGGACTATTTGTGATATTGGGGAAATTTTGTGATATTGGGGACAGTCTGTAATATTGGGGATGTTCTGTGATGTTGGGGACAGTGTATAATATTGGGGACAGTCTGTAATATTGGGGACTATTTGTGATATTGGGGAAATTCTGTGATATTGGGGACAGTCTGTAATATTGGGGATGTTCTGTGATGTTGGGGACAGTCTGTGATGTTGGGGACATTCTGTAATATTGGTGATTTTCTGTGATGTTGGGGACAGTCTGTAATATTGGGGACATTATGTGATATTGGGGAAATTCTGTGATATTGGGGACAGTCTGTAATATTGGGCACATTCTGTGATGTTGGGGTCATTCTGTGATATTGGGCACATTCTGTGATGTTGGGGACATTCTGTAATATTGGGGAAATTCTGTGATATTGGGGACAGTCTGTAATATTGGGGACTATTTGTGATATTGGGGAAATTCTGTGATATTGGGGACAGTCTGTAATATTGGGGACATTCTGCGATGTTGGGGACAGTGTATAATATTGGGGACTATTTGTGATATTGGGGAAATTCTGTGATATTGGGGATGTTCTGTGATGTTGGGGACAGTCTGTAATATTGGGGACAGTTTGTAATATTGGGGATGTTCTGTAATATTGGGGATGTTCTGTGATGTGTGGGACAGTCTGTAATATTGGGGATGTTCTCTGATGTTGGGGACAGTGTATAATATTGGGGACAGTCTGTAATATTGGGGACTATTTGTGATATTGGGGAAATTCTGTGATATTGGGGACAGTCTGTGATGTTGGGGACAGTCTGTAATATTGGGGATGTTCTGTGATGTTGGGGACAGTGTATAATATTGGGGACAGTCTGCGATGTTGGGGACAGTGTATAATATTGGGGACAGTCTGTAATATTGGGGACTATTTGTGATATTGGGGAAATTCTGTGATATTGGGGACAGTCTGTAATATTGGGGATGTTCTGTGATGTTGGGGACAGTCTGTGATGTTGGGGACATTCTGTGATATTGGGGAAATTCTGTGATATTGGGGACAGTCTGTAATATTGGGCACATTCTGTGATGTTGGGGACAGTCTGTGATGTTGGGGACATTCTGTGATATTGGGGAAATTCTGTGATATTGGGGACATTCTGTGATATTGGGCACATTCTGTGATGTTGGCGACAGTCTGTAATATTGGGCACACTATGTGATGTTGGGGACAGTCTGTAATATTGGGCACATTCTGTGATGTTGGGGACATTCTGTGATATTGGGGACATTCTGTGATGTTGGGGACAGTCTGTAATATTGGGGATGTTCTGTGATGTTGGGGTCATTCTGTGATGTTGGGGACATTCTGTGATGTTGGGGACAGTCTGTAATATTGGGCACATTCTGTGATGTTGGGGACATTCTGTGATGTTGGGGACATTCTGTGATATTGGGGACATTCTGTGATGTTGGGGACATTCTGTGATGTTGGGGACAGTCTGTAATATTGGGGACATTCTGTGATGTTGGGGACAGTCTGTAATATTGGGGACATTCTGTGATGTTGGGGACATTCTGTGATGTTGGGGACATTCTGCGATCTTGAGGACATTCTGTGATATTGGGCACATTCTGTGATGTTGGGGACATTCTGTTATATTGGGGACATTCTGTAATATTGGGGATGTTCTAAGATGTTGGGGACATTCTGTGATATTGGGGACATTCTGTGATATTGGGGAAATTCTGTGATGTTGGGGACATTCTGTAATATTGGGGACTTTCTGTGATATTGGGGACATTCTGTGATATTGGGCACATTCTGTGATGTTGGGGAAATTCTGTGATGTTGGGGACATTCTGTAATATTGGGGACATTCTGTGATATTGGGGACATTCTGTAATATTGGGGATGTTCTGTGATGTCGGGGACATTCTGTAATATTGGGGACATTCTGTGATGTTGGGGACAGTCTGTAATATTGGGGATGTTCTGTGATGTTGGGGATGTTCTGTGATATTGGGGATGTTCTGTAATATTATGGATGTTCTGTAATATTGGGGACATTCTGTGATGTTGGTGACAATCTGTATTATTGGGGACAGTCTGTAATATTGGGGATGTTCTGTGATGTTGGGGACATTCTGTAATATTGGGGACATTATGTGATGTTGGGGACAGTCTGTAATATTGGGGATGTTCTGTGATGTTGGGGATGTTCTGTGATGTTGGGGACATTCTGTGATGTTGGGGACATTCAGTAATATTGGGGATGTTCTGTGATGTTGGGGATGTTCTGTAATATTGGGGACATTCTGTGATGTTGGCGACAATCTGTATTATTGGGGACAGTCTGTAATATTGGGGACATTCTGTGATGTTGGGGACATTCTGTGATGTTGGGGACAGTCTGTAATATTGGGGACATTCTGTGATGTTGGGGACATTCTGTAATATTGGGGAAATTCTGTGATATTGGGGACAGTCTGTAATATTGGGGATGTTCTGTAATATTGGGGACATTCTGTGATATTGGGGAAATTCTGTGATGTTGGGGACAGTCTGTAATATTGGGGACATTCTGTGATATTGGGGTCATTCTGTGATAGTGGGGAAATTCTGTGATATTGGGGACAGTCTGTAATATTGGGCACATTCTGTGATGTTGGGGACATTCTGTAATATTGGGGACTATCTGTGATATTGGGGAAATTCTGTGATATTGGGGACAGTCTGTAATATTGGGCACATTTTGTGATGTTGGGGACATTCTGTGATATTGGGGAAATTCTGTGATATTGAGGACAGTCTGTAATATTGGGCACATTTTGTGATGTTGGGGACATTCTGTGATATTGGGGAAATTCTGTGATGTTGGGGACATTCTGTAATATTGGGGAAATTCTGTGATATTGGGGACAGTCTGTAATATTGGGCACATTCTGTGATATTGGGGAAACTCTGTGATATTGGGGACAGTCTGTAATATTGGGCACATTCTGTGATGTTGGGGACATTCTGTAATATTAGGGGACATTCTGTGTTGAGGACGTTCTGTGATGTTGGGGACATTCTGTGATGTTGGGCATGTTCTGTGATGTTGGGGAGAGTTTGTAATTTTGAGGACCTTCTATGATGTAGGGGACCTTCTGTAATATTGTGGACCTTCTTTGATGTAGGGGACCTTTTGTAATATTGGGGACATTCTGTGATGTTTGGGACACTCTGAAATATTGGGGACATTCTGTGATGTTGGGGACATTCTGCGATGTTGGGGACATTCTGCGATGTTGGGGACATTCTGTAATATTGGGCACATTCTGTAACGTTGGGGACATGCTGTGATATTGTGGACATTCTGTGATGTTGGGGACATTCTGTGATATTGGGCACATTCTGCGATGTTGGGGACATTCTGTAATATTTGGGGACATTCTGTGTTGAGGACGTTCTGTGATGTTGGGGACATTCTGCGATGTTGGGGACATTCGGTAATATTGGGCACATTCTGTGATGTTGGGCACATTCTGCAATGTTTGGGACCTTCTGGGGACCTACTGTGATGTAGGGGACCTTCTGTAATATTGGGGACATTCTGTGATGTTGGGGACATCCTGTGATATTAGGGACATTCTGTGATGTTGGGCACATTCTGTGATGTCGGACAGTCTGTAATATTGGGGACATTCTGTGATGGTGGGCGCATTCTGCCATGTTGGGGACATTCTGCCGTGTTGGGGACATTCTGTGATGTTGGGCACGTTCTGTGATGTTGGGGACAGTTTGTAATATTGTGGACCTTCTGTGATGTAGGGGACCTTCTGTAATATTCTTTGGGGACATTCTGTGATGTTGGGGACATTCTGTGATGTCGGACAGTCTGTAATATTGGGGACATTCTGTGATGGTGGGCGCATTCTGCCATGTTGGGGACATTCTGCCGTGTTGGGGACATTCTGTGATGTTGGGCACGTTCTGTGATGTTGGGGACAGTTTGTAATATTGTGGACCTTCTGTGATGTAGGGGACCTTCTGTAATATTCTTTGGGGACATTCTGTGATGTTGGGGACATTCTGTGATGTTGGGGACACTCTGTAATATTGAGGACATTCTGCGATGTTGGGCACATTCTGTGACGTTGGGGACATGCTGTGATATTGTGGACATTCTGCGAATTTGGGAACAGTCTGTAATATTGTGGACATTCTGCGATGTTGGGGCATTCTGTAATATTTGGGGACATTCTGTGTTGAGGACGTTCTGTGATGTTGGGGACATTCTGTGATGTTGGGGACATTCTGTAATATTGGGCACATTCTGTGATGTTGGGCACATTCTGCGATGTAGGGGACCTTCTGGGGACCTACTGTGATGTAGGGGACCTTCTGTAATATTGGGGACATTCTGTGATGTTGGGGACATTCTGTGATATTAGGGACATTCTGTGATGTTGGGGACATTCTGCATGTTGGGCACATTCTGCCATGTTGGGGACATTCTGCCATGTTGGGCACGTTCTGTGATGTTGGGGACAGTTTGTAGTAATGTGGACCTTCTGTGATGTAGGGGACCTTCTGTAATATTGTGGACCTTCTTTGATGTAGGGGACCTTCTGTGATGTTGGGGAAATTCTGTGATGTTGGGGACACTCTGTAATATTGGGGATATTCTGTGATGTTGGGGACGTTCTGTGATGTTGGGGACATTCTGCGATGTTGTGGACATTCTGTAATATTGGGCACATTCTGTGACGGTTGGGGACATGCTGTGATATTGTGGACATTCTGCGATGTTGGGGACAGTCTGTAATATTGTGGACATTCTGCGATGTTGGGGACATTCTGTAATATTTGGGGACATTCTGTGTTGAGGACGTTCTGTGATGTTGGGGACATTCTGCGATGTTGGGGACATTCTGTAATATTGGGCACATTCTGTGATGTTGAGCACATTCTGCGATGTAGGGGACCTTCTGGGGACCTACTGTGATGTAGGGGACGTTCTGTAATATTGGGGACATTCTGTGATATTAGGGACATTCTGCGATGTCGGGAACAGTCTGTAATATATGGGACATTCTGTGATATTGGGGACATTCTGTCATGTTGGGGACATTCTGCCATGTTGGGGACATTCTGCCATGTTGGGGACATTCTGCAATGTTGGGCACATTCTGCGATGTTGGGTATGTTCTGTGATGTTGGGGACAGTTTGTAATATTGTGGACCTTCTGTGATGTAGGGGACCTTCTGTAATATTGGGGACATTCTGTGATGTTGGGGACGTTCTGTGATATTGTGGACATTTTGTAATATTGGGCACATTCTGTGATGTTGGGGACATTCTGTGATGTTGGGGACAGTCTGTAATATTGTGGACATTCTGCGATGTTGGGGACAGTCTGTGATATTGGGGACATTCTGTAATATTGGGCACACCCTGCGATGTTGGGCACAATCTGCGATGTAGGGGACCTTCTGTGATGTAGGGGACCTTCTGTGATGTTGGGGACATTCTGTGTTGAAGACGTTCTCTGATGTTAGGGACATTCTGCGATGTTGGGCACAGTCTGTAATATTGGGTATATTCTGTGATGTTGGGTACATTCTGTAATATTGGGGACATTCTGTGATATTGAGGACATTCTGTGATAATGAGGACAGTCTGTAATATTGGGGACATTCTGTAATATTGGGCACACTCTGTGATGTTGGGCACATTCTGCGATGTAGTGGACCTTCTGTGATGTAGGGGACCTTCTGGGGACCTACTGTGATGTAGGGGACCTTCTGTGATATTGGGGACATTCTGCGATGTTGGGCACATTCTGCTATGTCGGGGACAGTCTGTAATATTGGGGACATTCTGTGATGTTAGGGACATTCTGCGATGTTGGGCATATTCTGTGATGTTGGGGACAGTTTGTAATATTGTGGACCATCTGTGATGTAGGGGACCTTCTGTAATATTGGGGACATTCTGTGTTATTGGGGACATTCTGCGATGTTGGGCACATTCTGCCATGTTGGGCACATTCTGCCATGTCGCGGACAGTCTATAATATTGGGGACATTCTGTGAAGTTAGGGACATTCTGCGATGTTGGGCATATTCTGTGATGTTGGGGACAGTCTGTAATATTGTGGACCATCTGTGATGTAGGGGACATTCTGTAATATTGGGGCCATTCTGTGATGTTGGGGACATTCTGCGATGTTGGGCACATTCTGCCATGTCGGGGACAGTCTGTAATATTCGGGACATTCTGTGATGTTGGGCATATTCTCTGATGTTGGGGACAGTCTGTAATATTGTGGGCCATCTGTGATGTAGGGGACCTTCTGTAATATTGCGGACATTCTGTGATATTGGGCACATTCTGCCATGTTGGGGACAGTCTGTAACATTGGGGACATTCTGTGATGTTAGGGACATTCTGCGATGTTGGGCATATTCTGTGATGTTGAGGACAGTTTGTAATATTGTGGACCATCTGTGATGTAGGAGACCTTCTGTAATATTGGGGACATTCTGTGATGTTGGGGACATTCTGTAATATTGAGAACATTCTGTGTTGGGGACATGCTGTGATATTGTTGACATTCTGTAATATTGTGGACATTCTGCGATGTTGGGGACATTCTGTGATGTTAGGGACATTTTGTAATATTGGGCACACTCTGTGATGTTGGGCACATTCTGCAATGTAGGGGACCTTCTGTGATGTTGGGGAAATTCTGCGATGTTGGGGACAGTCTGTAATATTGGGTACATTCTGTGATGTTGGGGACATTCTGTAATATTGGGGACATTCTGTGATATTGGGGACATTCAGTGATGTTGGGGACATTTTGTGATGTTGGGCACATTCTGCGATGCAGGGAACCTTCTGTGATGTAGGGGACCTTCTGGGGACCTACTGTGATGTAGGGGACCTTCTGTAATATTGGGGACATTCTGTGATGTTGGGGACATTCTGTGATATTGGGGACATTCTGTGATATTAGGCACATTCTGTGATATTGGGAACATTCTGTGATGTTGGGAACATTCTGTGATGTTGGGGACATTCAGTGATATTGAGGACATTCTGCGATATTGGGGACATTCTGCGATGTTGGGCACATTCTGTGATGTTGGGGACATTCAGTGATATTGAGGACATTCTGTGATATTGGGGACATTCTGCGATGTTGGGCACATTCTGTGATGTTGGGGACATTCTGTACTGTTGGGGACATTCTGTGATGTTGGGGACATTCTATGATTTTGGGGACATTCTGTGATATTGGGCACATTCTGTGATGTTGGGGACATTCTGTGATGTTGGGGACATTCTGTGATGTTGGGCACATTCTGTGATATTGGAGATATTCTGTAATATTGGGGACATTCTGTGATATTGGGCACATTCTGTGATGTTGGGGACATTCTGTGATGTTGGGAACATTCTGTGATGTTGGGGACATTCAGTGATATTGAGGACATTCTGTGATATTGGGGACATTCTGTGATGTTGGGCACATTCTGTGATGTTGGGGACATTCTGTACTGTTGGGCACATTCTGTGATGTTGGGGACATTCTGTAATATTGGGGACATTCTGTGATGTTGGGGACATTCTGTGATAATGGGGACATTCTGTGATATTGGGGACATTCTGTAATATTGGGGACATTCTGTGATGTTGGGGACATTCTGTGATATTGGGGACATTCTGTGATGTTGGGGACATTCTGTGATAATGGGGACATTCTGTGATATTGGGGACATTCTGTAATATTGGGGACATTCTGTGATGTTGGGGACATTCTGTGATATTGGGGACATTCTGTGATGTTGGGGACATTCTGCAATATTAGGGACATTCTGTGATATTGGGGACATTCTGTGATAATGGGGACATTCTGTGATATTGGGGACATTCTGCAATATTAGGGACATTCTGTGATGTTGGGGACATTCTGTGATAATGGGGACATTCTGTGATATTGGGGACATTCTGTAATATTGGGGACATTCTGTGATGTTGGGGACATTCTGTGATGTCGGGGACATTCTGTGATAATGGGGACATTCTGTGATATTGGGGACATTCTGCAATATTAGGGACATTCTGTGATGTTGGGGACATTCTGTGATAATGGGGACATTCTGTGATATTAGGCACATTCTGTGATGTTGGGGACATTCAGTGATATTGAGGACATTCTGTGATATTGGGGACATTCTGTGATATTAGGCACATTCTGTGATATTGGGAACATTCTGTGATGTTGGGGACATTCAGTGATATTGAGGACATTCTGCGATATTGGGGACATTCTGCGATGTTGGGCACATTCTGTGATGTTGGGGACATTCAGTGATATTGAGGACATTCTGTGATATTGGGGACATTCTGCGATGTTGGGCACATTCTGTGATGTTGGGGACATTCTGTACTGTTGGGGACATTCTGTGATGTTGGGGACATTCTATGATTTTGGGGACATTCTGTGATATTGGGCACATTCTGTGATGTTGGGGACATTCTGTGATGTTGGGGACATTCTGTGATGTTGGGCACATTCTGTGATATTGGAGATATTCTGTAATATTGGGGACATTCTGTGATATTGGGCACATTCTGTGATGTTGGGGACATTCTGTGATGTTGGGAACATTCTGTGATGTTGGGGACATTCAGTGATATTGAGGACATTCTGTGATATTGGGGACATTCTGTGATGTTGGGCACATTCTGTGATGTTGGGGACATTCTGTACTGTTGGGCACATTCTGTGATGTTGGGGACATTCTGTAATATTGGGGACATTCTGTGATGTTGGGGACATTCTGTGATAATGGGGAAATTCTGTGATATTGGGGTCATTCTGTAATATTGGGGACATTCTGTGATGTTGGGGACATTCTGTGATATTGGGGACATTCTGTGATGTTGGGGACATTCTGTGATAATGGGGACATTCTGTGATATTGGGGACATTCTGTAATATTGGGGACATTCTGTGATGTTGGGGACATTCTGTGATGTCGGGGACATTCTGTGATAATGGGGACATTCTGTGATATTGGGGACATTCTGCAATATTAGGGACATTCTGTGATGTTGGGGACATTCTGTGATAATGGGGACATTCTGTAATATTGGGCACATTATGTGATGTTGGGCACATTCTGTAGTATTGAAGACATTCTGCAATATTGGGGACATTCTGCAATGTTGGGGACATTCTGTAATATTGGGACATTTTGTAATGGGGACATTCTGCGATGTTGGGGACATTCTGTAATATTGGGGACATTCTTCGATATTGGGGACATTCTGCGATGTTGGGGACATTCTGTGATATTGGGGACATTCTGTGAAATTGGGGTCATTTTGTGAAATTGGGGTCATTCTCTAATATTGGGGACATTCTGTGATGTTGGGGACATTCAGTAATATTGGGGGGGAACGTTCTGTAATATTGGGCACATTCTGTGACATTGAGGACATTCTGTAATATTGTGGACATTCTGTGATGTTGGGGATATTCTGTAATATAGGAGACATTCTGTTATGTTAGGGACATTCTGTGATGTTGGGGACGTTCTGTGATATTGGGCACATTTTGCGATGTTGGGGACATTCTGTGATATTGGGGACATTCTGTGATTCTGGGGACATTCTGTGATGTTGGGGACGTTCTGTGATGTTGGGGATGTTCTGTAATGTTGGGGACATTCTGTGATATTGGGGACATTCTGTGACATTGGGGACATTCTGTAATATTGTGTACATTCTGTGATTTTGGGGACATTCTGTGATGTTAGGGACGTTCTGTGATGTTGGGGATGTTCTGTGATGTTGGGTTCATTCTGTGATGTTGGGGAGGTTCTGTGATGTTGGGGATGTTCTGTGATTTTTGGGACATTCTGTGATGTTGGGGACATTCTGTGATGTTGGGGACGTTCTGCGATATTGAGGACATTCTGCGATGTTGGGGACATTCTGTGATGTTGGGTTCATTCTGTGATGTTGGGGACGTTCTGTGATGTTGGGGATGTTCTGTGATTTTGGGGACATTCTGTGATGTTGGGGACGTTCTGTGATGTTGGGGACGTTCTGCGATGTTGGGGACATTTTGCGATGTTGGGGACATTCTGTGATATTGAGGACATTCTGTGATATTGGGGACATTCTGTGATTTTGGGGACATTCTGTGACTTTGGGGACGTTCTGTGATGTTGGGGATGTTCTGTGATGTTGGGGATGTTCTGTGATTTTGGGGACATTCTGTGATGTTGGGGATGTTCTGTTATGTTGGGGACGTTCTGCGATATTGGGCACATTCTGTGATTTTGGGGACATTCTGTAATATTGGGGACATTCTGTAATATTGGGCACATTCTGTGATTTTGGGGACATTCTGTGATGTTAGGGACGTTCTGTGATGTTGGGTTCATTCTGTGATGTTGGGGACGTTCTGGTTCTGTGATGTTGGGGATGTTCTGTGATTTTGGGGACATTCTGTGATGTTGGGGACGTTCTGTGATGTTGGGTTCATTCTGTGATTTTGGGGACATTCAGTGATGTTGGGGACATTCTGTGATATTGGGGACATTTTGTGATTATCAAAGGCACTTTGCATCCTACCTGTCTCAGAATGAAGCTGGTTGAGGTTGTGCTTCCATCAGATCTCTTGAGTCTACTCCTCCTGGAGGCCGTCCCTCGGGATACCTGCCTCAACAACAAGAGATACTCCTTAAGTATAACGAATTCAAGAACTTAGCTCCTTCTTAAAGCAACCATAAAGCCCCATATGTATAACAAGCTCTTTTTAACTTAACTATTACAAAATAAAATGAAATGTATTAACTTTTGTTTGGAAATATGGTTTTCTATGGCTTTCCATTATTTTAGTTAACATGATTTATCATGTAGGAAGGAACCTAATAAACAAATAAGTTGTATTCAAAGGGCTGCCACAAAGGAATGCCGAAAAAATTGGGACAAGTAGAAATAAATGTATAGACATATCAATATGTGTGTGACTATTATTGTATTTGTAATGAAAGAAAGAATCTTGGGTGCAGATAAGTTTATTGAAAGAAATGCCTCAAAGGAATGTAATTTACAAGTGGATCCACTAATGAATACAACTTGCAACAGAGTCACCTTTACAATTGAGATAAGCAAACAAACAATGGCCACGCCAATACAGAATAGTAACATATAATAATTAATAATACTGATATTATATTTATATTTATTTGTTTACTTTTTTGAAAATTGTTTGCCTATTATCATGTCTAAGTATACAAAAGAGCATATTATACATATAAGGCTTTAATGGTATATTTAATTATAGCAGATATTCTGTGTTCAAATGAACAAATCACACACATACACCTGAAAAATGGATCATTACCATAGAGATATTACAATTTAAGATGATCTAATTATTTTTGCATATAGATAGATAGAGGTATTTTCCTTAAATCTATATAATTTATAACAAGTTTTGAGATGTATAATTCATGTTAATGCCTGAGGGAAGATGCATATATATATATATATACGTACAGTGCCTTGCAAATGTATTCACCCCTCATTGACTTTTTACCTATTTTGTTACATTACAGCCTTAAGTTCAATGTTTTGTTAATCTGAATTTTATGTGAAGTATCAGAACACAATAGTCTAAGTTGGTGAAGTGAAATGAGAAAAATATATACATAAAACTATTTTTTAGAAATAGAAAACAGAAAATTGGCATGTGCGTAGGTATTCACCCCCTTTGTTATGAAGCCCATAAAAAGCTCTGGTGCAACCAATTACCTTCAGAAGTTACATAATTAGGGAAATGATGTCCACCTTTGTGCAATCTAAGTGTCACATGATCTGTCAATACATATACACACCTTTTTTTGAGAGGCCCCAGAGGCTGCAACACCTAAGCAAGAGGCACCACTAACCAAACACTGCCATGAAGACCAAGGAACTGTCCATACAAGTAAGGGACAATCTTGTTGAGAAATAGAAGTCAGGGTTAGGTTATAAAAAAATATCCAAATCTTTGATGATCCCCAGGAGCACCATCAAATCTATCATAACCAAATGGAAAGAACATGGCACAACAGCAAACCTGCCAAGAGCTGGCCGCCCACCAAAACTCACGGACCGGGCGAGGAGGGCATTGATCAGAGAGGCAGCACAGAGACCTAAGGTAACCCTGGAGGGGCTGCAGAGTTCCACAGCAGAGACTGGAGTATCTGTACATAAGACGACAATAAGCCGTACGCTCCATAGAGTTGGGCTTTATGGCAGAGTGGCCAAAAGAAAGCCATTACTTTCCACAAAAAACAAAATGGCACGTTTTGAGTTTGCGAAAAGGCATGTGGGAGACTCCCAAAATGTATGGAGGAAGGTGCTCTGGTCTGATGAGACTAAAATTGAACTTTTCAGCCATCAAAGAAAACTCTATGTCTGGCGCAAACCCAACACGTCACATGACCCAAAGAACACCATCCCCACAGTGAAACATGGTGGTGGCAGCATCACGCTATGGGGATGTTTTTCAGCAGCCGGGACTGGGAAACTGGTCAGAGTTGAGGGAAAGATGGATGGTGCTAAATACAGGGATATTCTTGAGCAAAACTGGTGCCACTCTGTGCGTTATTTGTGGCTAGGACAGAGGTTCACCTTCCAGCAGGACAATGACCCCAAACACACTGCTAAAGCAACACTTGAGTGGTTTAAGGGGAAACATGTAAATGTGTTGGAATGGCCTAGACAAAGCCCAGACCTCAATCCAACAGAAAACCTGTGGTCAGACTTAAAGATTCCTGTTCACAAGCGCAAACCATCCAACTTGAAGGAGCTGGAGGAGTTTTACAAGGAGGAATGGGCAAAATTCCCAGTGGTAAGATGTGGCAAGCTCATAGAGACTTATCCTAAGCGACTTGGAGCTGTGATTGCCGCAAAAGGTGGCTCTACAAAGTATTGACTTTAGGGCGATGAATAGTTTTGCACATTGACTTTTTCTGTTGTTTTGTCCTATTTGTTGTTTGCTTCACAATAAAAAAAAAATAAAAAAACATCTTCAAAGTTGTGGACATGTTCTGTAAATTAAATGATGCAAATCCTCAAAAAATCCATGTTATTTCCAGGTTGTGAGGCAACAAAACACGAAAATTGCCAAGGGGGATGAATACTTTTGCAAGGCACTATATATATATATATATATATATATATATATATATATATATATATATATATATATATATAATATATATATATATATATATATATATATATATATATATATATCATATTGAAATATATATTATATGATCATATTGGCATAGTCTATAATTTTAATTTCCATTAACACATCGAAAGTTATCTAGAAAAACACACACATATAGATAAATAGATAGATAGATAGATAGATTATAGGATCATATTCTTAACTTCCATAAGCACAATGAAACTGATCTATAAACACATTATATATATATATATATATATATATATATATATATATATATATATATATAATATTATTGGGATAATCTATCATTTTAACTTCCACACAGTGATCTAAAACAAACATATATATATAAACAAACTAACAAATAAAATCAGTTCTTATATCCTCACCACTACATAAGAGTATCTGGAGATGTCCCAGCAGGATATTACCTGGAATATAGGTGTGTGCAGTGCCTCTGAGATGCCATTTTTGGGGTAGGAGTTCCTGGACATGTCCTCAGTCAGGGGGTGAAGGAGGATGTATAGACTGAAGCTCCTGTGCCTGTGCCTGCTCCTGGTCCTCCTCCCACTACCTCCTCCTCAGCATCCTCTCCAGCAGTACCATGATGAGCAGGGGCTGCCTGTGTCACTGATGCTCAGCAAAGTCTGTTCAGCACATTACTAGCTCCCCAGCTCCTTAAAGGGATACTGTCACAGATGAGCAACCTTATCATATCCCCAGCAAGGTGTGAGCAGCCTGTGACCTACTGTAGCTCTTCAAGGACTTCCAGGAAGGCAGAGCTGCTCTGGCTGTCCTCAAAATTGTGCTTTTAAATCTGGAATCTGATAGGCTGCTGAATCTCCCAGGACCTGCCTTATCTGGAGAGACATGAATTAACCTGTGCAGGTCTGGAGGGAGTTTGTGGCTTCTCCAAGGATATAACTCAGCCTTGTGATGAGCTCCCTAGGAGTGAGTGCTCTGATTATGTCTGATAACTACTGTCAGATGCTGTCTGGATGTATTAGTGCAAAAAAGGAGAAATATCCCACATTTACAGACTGGATGACATCCCTTTCTGCTTTTTGGTTCAGATTTTAGAGTTAAATATCTGTGTGTGTGTGTGTGTATATATATATATATATATATATATATATATATATATATATATATATATATATATATATATATATATATATTCATATATTATAAATGTAAATGTATATTTTTTGCATACAAATATTGCAAAATATTGCCTTTCTGAATCGCTATCTTGTTGTGGTGAAAGGGCTTGTGTACCTCAATGAAGCTGTGAGCTATAACGTGTTTGGTCACCCAAGATGAGAGGTCATAGCAGAGAGGTCAGACAAATTGCAGTCCACTGGAGTAGGAACTGGCATCCCACTCCAGTATCTTCACCATGAAAACCCTATGGATAAGCACAACCAGATGCAAGATGTTCCTGGCATGCTGCGGCCCATAAGGTCATGGAGAGTTGGACATGACTGAGCCACTAAACAACAACAATTGCTAAATATTGCCTGCAAATAATATAAGTGGATTTATTTTTCATTTTTGGTATATATTTCACAATTTTTTTTGCTTTAGAGTTAAATTTCTTCTTATTTTATATATAAACGTAAATTTATTTTTTGCATGCAAATAATACAAAATATTGCATGCAGATCATGTAAGTGGATTTATCTTTACTTTTGGTTCTGTTTCAATTTATTTTGTTTGCTTGCAAGTTGAAATTGTTCATATTTTATATATAAATGTATACTTTTCTTGCATGTAAATAAGGTAACTCTGTAAGCTCTGCACTGGTGTGAATGACCCTATAAGGGGGTAGTACACAATATAATGTGCTGCTTAGTTGATCTTCGCCTACACACTCGGTGCTCTGTTGGAAAACTGAGACAAGTAGTTTCGGCTGCAGCTGCAATTATATATTTTTCTCTCTAAGGGATTTTCCTTTTACCCAGAAGCCATTTTAAAGGCTGTGTTATATATTGGGATTTTACCATCTATAATATGAATAATTCATCCTAGACTATAGAAAAGTGTTATATTGTATTGCCTGTTAACACAAGGGGTTAAAGTGCTATTTCAGGACCATGGAAAGCAGCTTTTTTTTTTTTTTTTTATCATATCTGACTTAGTATTCTAAGTGTTTCATATTGTATTTCTTTTTTTATATTAAACTAGTAGTTTACCCGTCGTAATATTATACGTCATTTATATGTCTCTTTCCCGCCACCCTCCATTCCCTGTGTCTCTTTCCCCCCTCCTACCTCCAGCGCTATCTCTATCCCCCGCTGTCTATTTCCCCCTTCCTCCATCCACCTGTATCTCTTTCCACTTGTGTGATGTTGGGGACAGTCTGTGATATTGGGGACATTCTGTGATATTGGGCACATTCAGTGATGTTGGGGTCATTCTGTAATATTGGGGACATTCTATGATGTTGGGGACATTCTGTGATAATGGGGACATTCTGTGATGTTGGGCACATTCTGTGATGTTGGAGACATTCTGTGTTGTTGGGGACATTCTGTAATATTGGGGACATTCTATGATGTTGGGCACATTCAGTGATGTTGGGGTCATTCTGTAATATTGGGGACATTCTGTGTTGTTGGGGACATTCTGTGATGTTGGAGACATTCTGTGATATTGGGGTCATTCTGTGAAATTGGGGTCATTCTGTGATGTTGGGGACATTCTGTGATGTTGGGGTCATTCTGTGATGTTGGGGACATTCTGTGATGTTGGGGACATTCTGTGTTGTTGGGGTCATTCTGTGATGTTGGGGACATTCTGTGATGTTGGGGACATTCTGTGTTGTTGGGGTCATTCTGTGATATTGGGGACATTCTGTGATGTTGGGGACATTCTGTGATGTTGGGGACATTCTGTGTTGTTGGGGACATTCTGTAATATTGGGGACATTCTATGATGTTGGGCACATTCAGTGATGTTGGGGTCATTCTGTAATATTGGGGACATTCTGTGTTGTTGGGGTCATTCTGTGATGTTGGGGACATTCTGTAATATTGGGGACATTCTATGATGTTGGGCACATTCTGTAATATTGGGGACATTCTGTGTTGTTGGGGACATTCTGTGATGTTGGAGACATTCTGTGATATTGGGGTCATTCTGTGAAATTGGGGTCATTCTGTGATGTTGGGGACATTCTGTGATGTTGGGGTCATTCTGTGATGTTGGGGACATTCTGTGATGTTGGGGACATTCTGTGTTGTTGGGGTCATTCTGTGATGTTGGGGACATTCTGTGATGTTGGGGACATTCTGTGATGTTGGGGACATTCTGTGTTGTTGGGGTCATTCTGTGATATTGGGGACATTCTGTGATGTTGGGGACATTCTGTGATGTTGGGGACATTCTGTGATAATGGGGACATTCTGTGATATTGGGGACATTCTGTGATATTGGGGACATTCTGTGTTGTTGGGGACATTCTGTGATATTGGGGACATTCTGTGATAATGAGGACATTCTGTGATATTGGGCACATTCTGTGATATTGGGCACATTCTGTGATGTTGGGCACATTCTGTGATGTTGGGGACATTCTGTGATATTGGGCACATTCAGTGATGTTGGGGTCATTCTGTAATATTGGGGACATTCTGTGTTGTTGGGGACATTCTGTGATGTTGGAGACATTCTGTGATATTGGGGTCATTCTGTGATATTGGGGTCATTCTGTGATGTTGGGGTCATTCTGTGATATTGGGGACATTCTGTGTTGTTGGGGACATTCTGTGATATTGGGGTCATTCTGTGATATTGGGGACATTCTGTGATGTTGGGGTCATTCTGTGATGTTGGGGACATTCAGTGATATTGGGGACATTCTGTGATGTTGGGGACATTCTGTGATATTGGGGTCATTCTATGATATTGGGGTCATTCTGTGATATTGGGGACGTTCTGTGATGTTGGGGTCGTTCTGTGATATTGGGGTCGTTCTGTGATATTGGGGTCGTTCTGTGATATTGGGGTTGTTCTGTGATGTTGGGGACGTTCTGTGATATTGGGGTCATTCTGTGATATTGGGGACATTCTGTGATGTTGGGGTCATTCTGTGATATTGGGGTCGTTCTGTGATATTGGGGTCGTTCTGTGATATTGGGGTTGTTCTGTGATGTTGGGGACATTCTGTGATGTTGGGGACATTCTGTGATATTTGGGTCATTCTGTGATGTTGGGGACATTCTGTGATATTGGGGTCATTCTGTGATATTGGGGTCATTCTGTGATATCGGGGACATTCTGTGATGTTGGGGTCATTCTGTGATGTTGGGGTCATTCTGTGATGTTGGGGTCATTCTGTGATGTTGGGGTCATTCTGTGATATTGGGGACATTCTGTGATGTTGGGGTCATTCTGTGATATTGGGGTCATTCTGTGATGTTGGGGACATTCTGTGATATTGGGCACATTCTGTGATATTGGGGTCATTCTGTGATGTTGGGGTCATTCTGTGATGTTGGGGTCATTCTGTGATATTGGGGACATTCTGTGATGTTGGGGTCATTCTGTGATATTGGGGTCATTCTGTGATATTGGGCACATTCTGTGATATTGGGGTCATTCTGTGATTTTGGGGTCATTCTGTGATGTTGGGGAAATTCTGTGATGTTGGGGACATTCTGTGATGTTGGGGTTATTCTGTGATGTTGGGGACATTCTGTGATGTTGGGCACATTCTGTGATGTTGGGGACATTCTGTGGCAATTATATATATTTTTCTCTCCAAGGGATGTGTCTCTTTCCCCCCTCCTCCCTCCACCTGTATCTCTTTCCCCCTCTGTCTCTTTTCCCCTCCACCTGTGTCTCTTTCCCCCTCTGTCTCTTCCCCCCTCCTCCCTCCACCTGTGTCTCTTTCCCCCTCTGTCTCTTTCCCCCCTACTCCCTCCACCTATGTCTCTTTCCCCCTCTGTCTCTTTTCCCCCTCCACCTGTGTCTCTTTCCCCCTCCTCCCTCCACTTGTGTCTCTTTCCCCCTCTGTCTCTTTCCCCCTCCCTCCCTCCACCCATGTCTCTTCCCCCCCCCCCCTCCCTCCACCTGTATCTCTTTCCCCCTCTGTCTATTTCCACCCTCCTCCCTCCACCTGTGTCTCTTTCCCCCCTCCACCGGTGTCTCTTTCCCCCTCTGTCTCTTTCCCCCCTCCTCCCTCCACCTGTGTCGCTTTCCCCCTCTGTCTCTTTCCCCACTCCTCCTCCCCTGTGCCTCTTTCCCCCTTTCCCCTGAATCTCTTTCCTTCTTTGTGTTTCTTTCCCTCTTTTCCCTGAGTCTCTTTCCCCATTATCCCTCCCCTGTATCCCATTCTGCGATGTTGGGGACATTCTGTGATATTGGGGTTGTTCTGTGATATTGGGGTCGTTATGTGATGTTGGGGACATTCTGTGTTATTGGGGACATTCTGTGGCAATTATATATATTTTTCTCTCCAAGGGATGTGTCTCTTTCCCCCCTCCTCCCTCCACCTGTATCTCTTTCCCCCTCTGTCTCTTTTCCCCTCCACCTGTGTCTCTTTCCCCCTCTGTCTCTTCCCCCCTCCTCCCTCCACCTGTGTCTCTTTCCCCCTCTGTCTCTTTCCCCCCTACTCCCTCCACCTATGTCTCTTTCTCCCTCTGTCTCTTTTCCCCCTCCACCTGTGTCTCTTTCCCCCTCCTCCCTCCACTTGTGTCTCTTTCCCCCTCTGTCTCTTTCCCCCTTCCTCCCTCCACCCATGTCTCTTCCCCCCCCCTCCCTCCACCTGTATCTCTTTCCCCCTCTGTCTCTTCCCCCTCCTCCCTCCACCTGTGTCTCTTTCCCCCTCTGTCTCTTTCCCCCCCTCCTCCCTCCACCTATGTCTCTTTCCCCCTCTGTCTCTTTTCCCCCTCCACCTGTGTCTCTTTCCCCCTCCTCCCTCCACCTGTGTCTCTTTCCCCCTCTGTCTCTTTCCCCCCTCCTCCCTCCACCTGTGTCTCTTTCCGCCTCTGTCTCTTTCCACCCTCCTCCCTCCACCTGTGTCTCTTTCCCCCTGTCTCTTTCCCCACTCCTCCCTCCACCTATGATTCTTTCCCCCTCTTTCTCTTTCCCCCCTCCTCCCTCCACCTGTGTCGCTTTCCCCCTCTGTCTCTTTCCCCACTCCTCCTCCCCTGTGTCTCTTTCCCCCTTTCCCCTGAATCTCTTTCCCTCTTTGTGTTTCTTTCCCTCTTTTCCCTGAGTCTCTTTCCCCATTATCCCTCCCCTTTATCCCTTTCCCCTGTGTCTCTTTCCCCCTTCCTCCTGTGTCTCTTCCTCCCTCCCCCCTTTCCCCCTGTGTCCATTTCCCCTATGTCACTTCCCCCCTCCTCCTGTGTTGCTTTCCCCCCACCTCCCTCCCATGTCTCTTCCCCCCTTCTCCCTCCCCTGTGTCCCTTCCCCCCTCTGTCTCTTAACCCTTTCCTCTGTGTCTCCCCCCCCTCCCTCTCCTGTGTCTCTTTCCCCCTTTTCCCCTGTCTCTTCTCCTTTCCCCCTGTGTCTCTTTCCCCCCTCCCCTGTGTCTTTCCCCCCTTTCCCCTTAGTCTCTTTTCCCCTTCTCTATCCCATTTCCCTTTCCCCCTGTCTCTTCCCCTTTCCACTGTGTCTGTCTCACCCCTCCTCCTGTGTTTCTTTACAGACACAGCGGAGAGAGGGGGAAAGAAGACACAGCGGAGAGAGGGGGAAAGACACAGCCGAGAGAGGGGGAAGGAGACACAGGGAAAGGAGGTATAGGAGCGACAGGGGAAAACGAGACACAGGGGAGGGAGAGGGGGGAAAGGGAGAGGAGGAAAGGAGGCTCAGGTGAGGGAGAGGGGAAAAGGAGACACAGCGGAGGGGGGGGGGGGGAAACACAGCGGAGGGGGGGGGAACACAGCCGAGAGGGGTAAAGAAGACACAGGGGAGGGGGGAAGGAGACACAGCGGAGAGGTGTGGGAAAATTATTCCCGTCATTTTGACAGGCAATGTGTGTCAAATAGCATTGCCTGCCTTACAATTTGACTCACGTCATTTTTAGTAGCTAGTATATAAATCACATATATAGTTGTCATAACTGCGGGCTTGTCAGAAGTTGTTGGTAACGCAATGTTAAAATTACGGGCTTGCACAGCGAGCCCTGGAACTGCGGCCCTCGCGGGGCAAAGGCTGCAGTTAAGGCGTTCATTGCGCTGGTAGAGATGAGCGCCATAGGCGCTCATCCCGACGACCCACAGGACTTAGACAATGAGCACTGAATTCGCTCATTGCGTTGGTGGAGATGAGCGACCTGCGGGACAGACGCAAAATTATGTCCCATACTAGTTAGTAGCCGAGACACGTAGATGGAGCCTGTGAGTGAGGTTGCAAGTTAAATTGAGGATTTTTTTGCCTTTTTTCACGATCGAAAATCGCTGAAGCGAGAAAAAATATGGTGGCTTAAAAAAAATAAACAAGTCAAAAATGAGGCCGACGGACGTACATACGAGCCCTAAGCACTAAGACTCAACACAAACCAGTAACACTTAATACAAAGCAGTAACATTTAACCCAAGGCAGGAGGGCCCCTAAACTACACAGGCCTAAAAAGTACACAGGGGGAGAGCCTCGCAATGAGCGCCAAAGGCGCTCGTTGCCAACCATGCAATGAGTGCCAAAGGCACTAATCGTGGGGGTCACAATGAGCGCCAAAGGGGATCATTGCAAAGAAGGAAAGGTGCGGCTTGCCAAAAACGGCAATGAGTGGTGAAGCCGCTCATACTAGGGCTTGCCCTGAGCACCGAAAGCGCTCATGGCAGGGCCTGTAAAGTAGACAGGGAAGGCAATAAGCACTAAAGGTGCTCAGAGGGGCCAATGCCTTGCATTGTGTGGAAACAGCATTGCCTCGCTTAAAATATTATTGCCGTCATTTATGACGGGCAAGTCTCTAGTAATATATAAAATACAATGACATGTCACCATGAGCTTGTTAGCAGTATGAGACACTGGTAGTGTGAAGCTCCTCCCTTGTGGACATATGCTTAGCATGGCACCCAACATGAGAGAAAACAGAAAGAAGATTTGGATATTTTTTTATAACCTAACCCTGACTTGTACTTCTCAACAACATTGTCCCTTACAGGTTTGGAGAGTTCCTTGGTCTTCATGGCAGTGTTTGGTTAGTGGTGCCTCTTGCTTAAGTGTTGCAGCCTCTGGGGCCACTTAAAAAGGTTTGTATATGTATTGTTAGATCACGTGACACTTAGATTGTACACATGTGGACATTATTTCACTAATTATGGGACTTCTGAAGCTAATTAGTTGCACCAGAGCTTTTTATGGGCTTCATAACAAAGGCTGTGAATACATAAGCACATGCCAATTTTCTGTTTTCTATTTCTATTTTTAGTTTTATGTATATATTTTTCTAATTTCACTTCACCAACTTAAACTATTGTGTCCTGATCCACCACATACAATTCAGATTAACAAAACATTGAACTTAAGGCTGTAATGTAACAAAATAGGTAAAAAGTCAAGGGGGGTGAATACTTTTGCAAGGCACGGTATAGTAGATCATGAACACATAGAGAAGGATACAAAAAATTGAATGAATTAATGAATCTAGTTACATCTTTTAAATAAAACAATCAATGCCTAGAGTCTCCTTTATCACTGCACACTGTGTGTTAGTGTAAATATACATTTCTCTGCTGTTTTGGGTGGTTTATTGCCCCCTGCAATTGTATTGCCCTAGGCCAGAGCTGATGGACAGGGGGTAACTTGTTTCAAAATGAAATTCAGTTAATGAGATTTCAGGCTCAGACAATAAAACAGCTGAGACAGCAATCTATTTATAGGGGAACATCTGGATTCATATATAACATGTCTTACTGGTTTGTTACCTGATATCACACAGTACCACATGAAATTAAATAACTACTCCTTTCATTTGCCTTGTATATTTATCCTATTAAATGTAATATTGCTACTTTCCTAGCGGATTTAACACACTGTATTTTTTCTGTAGAATTAATAGTCCTCATTAATATAAAAGATGTATAATATGAAGGTGAAATGTTTTAAAAACACAGAGCTTGGAGATACATCACAGTTCCTGTCTTATTCTGTTGGGCTACAAGTATTAAATTGCCACTAGAGCCACTGGTTGTGGTATCTCCTTCACGGCCTCTAACTCCACACATGCAGCAACAGTTTCAAAAAGGGAAACACTTTTTCCGCATGACTTTTAATACTCTATCTGGAGTTTTAAAAGGTAAGTGGAAACAGTGCTCCCCTTTTTGAAATTGTTGTTGCATTTGTGGAGTTAGAGGCCGTGGAGAAGATCGTCAACAAGGACACAGGTGAAAATAAAATATGGGCCCCCTCCCTTGCAACTTGTCTTTCCAACCCTTATGGTAACCAGATCGCCTTCCTATAAAGCCATCATCTGCCATTCTCATCTATTAAATTCAGAGTCCTCATTTACTACCAGTAACAGAGGATTGCTACCCAGTAATGGGCCCTGGTGCTTAGCACCTGCTGCACCAGCTGAGTCATTAGAACCTGCTGTGTATGGTTGAGTGATACATTTGCTGCTATACATGTTTTTTTACAATCAGCCAAACTTACATGGACAAACAATAGAAAATGTCTCTGCTCATGCTGTGGGACTGGGGTTCAAACCCGGGTGCAACCACTCTCCTTTTTTATAATTTCTATTTTCTTAAAACAAAACTTTAAATGTTAATTTAAAAAAGTAAATAAAAGTTACAGTCTGGCAAGCTTCTGCCTTCAAGTTTTTCCAGCTATCGTCCTGCATCTAATCATGAGCAGTACCAACTCACAGGTGTTAACAAAATGGATAGGCTGGCTCCCCTTACACATCATGGATGCCTCCAGGGTCCTGCAGTGGCATCAACTTGTATATTTTTCTAATTAAACACTAGCTGTATGTGTCAGATTCAAAGTTTTTTTGTACAGTGGTCCTTTAAAACACATCTCACATCACTTGCTGTGTCCCATAACTGATCTCTGTGTATGTGTTTGTGTCATTCAGTCATGCCCGATTCTCTGTGACCTTATGGATTGCAACACACCATGCTGATCCACTTGGTATTCATGGCAGGGATACTGGAGTGGGTTCCCTCTCCAGTGGGCCACAGCATTCAACTCCTTGTACTGACCAGGTCCAACCCTGCTTGGCTTCAGGGCGGTGTGACATCTCGGTTCCCTGACTGGAATTGAACCCAGGTCGCAGCTGGTAAAGCACTGAGTCCTAGCCACTGGTCCACCAGGGAACTTACTGATCTCTAGGCAGTCTCTAAATATATTAAAATCAGCATTTTTTCAGTGTTGGATTAATTTATTTATTGGGAGGAGCTTGAAACCAACAACATTCCAGATTGTCATCTTCTTCTAAATATGGTTCTCTTCAATTCATCTAATTTGGAGTTAAATGGTAAAAGAAAATTTTAAATATATTGATCTGAAAGTTAAAACACAAACAATTAATTTAACATTTATGTAAAACCCATTTTACCCTAAAAAAAAAATAAAAAAAGTAAAACTTGCTTTGAATGCGGCCGGCAGATCTATTTATGCTTCTACATCTGCTCACAGTACTAAGGAATCTCAGACTCTATGACTAAGTGCCAGGAGAAGCTGCGAAACGCGTCAAGGCTTACAATATGACCATGATTCCTCATCAAGATGCTAATGAATCTTATAAGTTTTTATCTGGATTTTAGTGCTCCTGTGAGATAAGATACCTTGAACACTAAAGAATCTCAAATATATCTAACAGCCAAGATACACCTGATATAAGATACACAAGGACAATGCTCATCAATTAATTACCAATTATAAGCATTTGGGCTTCTATCACTCTTTTGCCCAGCATAAATTAAATGATTGTTATTGTAAACTAACTCCCCAGCCAAGCACCACCTTCACGCTGATGATAGGCAGTAATCTCGAATCACCTGTCTGTGGGTAGGATCCCTGACTTGTACATAATCCATCCTGGGCTTTGGTTAAAGCTGTGTAATACAGCAGGTATATGCTTAAAAGGAGCCATGTTTGAAATGGTATTTGGATTAAAGAGTGAAACCTTTGTGGGCACATTTGCATATCCCTGCCCAAGTGCACAGAATGCAGTGCAATAACTGTATTTCTCAGAATTCTGAGCAGAAAACAAGTTTTTAAACTTGTTTTAGACATTCAAATGTAAACACAAATGTACTATTTACTATCATATATAATAGTTGTCAAACTGCGAATCGTTGTCCCGCTTTGCGAGCTCGCAAAGAGAGTTTGCAGAACTGCGTCCCTCTCTCCGCTTCGCAGTTCTGGACGCAAATGCGGACCCTCGCGAAGCCGAGGTGGAGGCTCTACGCCGCCTCACTCCCGGGACAAAAAAACCCCAGAAAAGCGCGACTTCGCAAAAAAAAAAAAAACGCTGTGGGACATAGAAAAAAAAAAATACGACCCTCGGGACTTAGAAAAAAAACAATACGAGGTCACAAAAATACAAGCCGAAATGCGTACAGAAAATAACACACAGCACGGGGGGACAGCCAGGACCTCTGGGGGTGAGATTGCCCGCAAATAAAAGTTGATTTTACAAAGTTTGGCCACTTGAAAAGCGAGAAAAAAAATGGCAGCGGAAAAAAATGAAAACGAGGCTCAACGACCCCAAATCGCAGAAAACACTGACAAGGACGCACAAATTTTAATTACGAAACGGCCAAAATGCGTACATTCAAAAACAACAAAAAACAATATAAAAAAAATAACACACAGAGCATGAGGGGACAGCCAGTAAGGTTGCACTCTAATTAAAATTGAACAAGTTTAGAAAATGTAAAATCGCCTAAGCGAGCGAAAAAAATGAAGGGCAAAAAAAAAATAAACGAGGCTGCACAACCCCAAAATGCGCAAAACACCGCCAGGCACGTACAACTTTTGCCAGGGAAGTATGAGGTACAAAAATACACCCGCGTAGCACATAGACAAACTACACCATTTTACAACACTAACACATTACTAATCTAAAATGGCGCTTTACACAACTAAAGCAACGGTTTGCCCTCCCGCACGCAGCATATTTCTAATGCACAACTGGGACATTTTCTTCTCACAGCAGCAACAGTCCAACTGTACATTGTATGCTGCAGGAAAATAGAAATAGATACTTTCAGCCTTATTAAATTGCGATTTGGCCAATTGAATAGGGCTCTATTTAAGCACATAGCATATTTTTTTTACAGAAGTTTTTAGTTAGTGAACTTCTATCCAATAGCAAGGTCTTCACTAACTAAAAACTTCTGTAAAAAAAATATGTTCTGACTGAGCACCTTGGGCGATCAATGTGAGCCGAAACGTTCCTGTTTTGCAATGATCACTTTCGGGATGCCTTCGGCGCTCATCGCGTGGCTCGCAATAAGCGCCATTGCTGCTAATTGCAAGCCTCTCCCCCTGTGTACTTTATAGGCCTTGTGCTTGAGCAACTTCTTCCCTCATCGCGAGGCTGTCCCCCCGGTGTAGTTTAGGGGCCTCGCGATGAGTGTTACTGTTTGGGTTGTGTTACAGCCTTGGGTTAAGTGTTACTATTTATGGATCGTTTTCACGTCCTTCAGCCTCGTTTTTGTCGTGTTTACGTTTTTTCATCAGCCATTTTTTTCTTGCGGCTGGCAATTTTCAATCGTGAAAAAATGGTAAATATACCTCAAATTAACTTGCAACCTCACTCACAGGTTTCCTGCCTCTCCCACTGTGCTGTGAGTGTGTAAGTTAATTGGAGGCATATTTGATGTTTTTTGGTGGTTTTGTCAGTTTGGTGGTTCGGCCGTTAAAGTCGTAATTTTTCGAGGCGCACAGTTCATCTCTGTGCTTTGGGTCCTAAGTTCTACGGGCCATAATTTTCCGGCCCTTGCCAAGTCCCGCGGGCTTTGCGATGCCTGCAATGAGCGCCTTCGGCCCACGTGCCTCGTAGTCGGGCATTAACTGCTCGATTCACTTCACGTGGGCTGCAATTATTTAACATTGCATTACCAACATCACAACGGGACCAACATTAGTATTTTGAGTGACCACTGTACAGTGTAAAAAAAAAAAAGAGCATAAGTAATCAGGAAAAGTTTTTTTTAATTAAACAAAAACGCTGATTCCTCTGCAGGACCCTGGATGGATCCATAATACATTAGAGGACGTTGTCTCCACTTAGACAGTTATTATTACATCTCTTTTTATAGTGACTAGAGTGCACCAACCTGCATGAGCTTATGTTGCATTTAGACACTGTGTGTTTACGTCACTCAGTTGTGTCCTACTCTCCGTGACCTCATGGACCGCAACACACCATGCTAATCCACTTGGTTTTCATGGCAAGGATAGTGGAGTGGGTTGCCAGTTCTTTTTCCAGAGGGCCACAGCATACAGCTCCTGGGAATTCCAAGGCAGTCTCCCATCCAAGTACTGACCAGGCCCAATCCTGCTTGGCTTCAGGGTGGTGTGACCTCTGTTCCCTGACTGGAACTGAACCCAGGATGCAGCGGTGAGCGCACCGAATCCCAACCACTGAACCCACTACATCACCCCAAAACCATGTAAGCAGTATCATTCAACCGAAATTCATACGGTAAATCATTTTGGAGATATTCACCACGCTTTATGTGTCTCCTTTATGTGAATAGGTTTCTCCTTACGCCAATTAGAAACTCAGTGATTGGTAAGGATGGGGGAGGGCATCCAACTGCATAATATTGGGTCACATTGCCTCCGCAGAGGTAGATAATCAGCTGTAATACCAATTAGCACAATAAAGCAGCTTATTGATTTCAGGAATATACGGCTGCTTTTTCTACCCCTCCAAGTGCCACTGAAGACCATTTTTAATCGTCACATTTCAAAGAGGGTATTTGATAATGTTGAACAGTGTGATTCTTTTTAGAAAATGAATTTAAATGTATAACTGTTTTGGGGGCTTGCCCCTATCAGCCAATGTGCAACAGTATAGCTGTATGAGTCATAAGTGTCTGCCAATGAGATGTAGTCATGTGCTCACACAGAGGAATTTCCTGTTAGTTTCCAATGAATTTAAACAAGTTTTACTAGATATTTTTGTCATTAAAAACAAGAAACATTCATTTTTAAAATAAGCTGTTTATTGAAGCATAGTGACATTTGCATTCCATGTCCCTTTAAGAATAACTTTAAATGTTATGTTAGGTTCCTGGGTGCTACTGGGTATATAATATCTCTGGGTATCCATTTACTTTTATGTATTTGTTTTATTAAGAAGGGCTTATTAGCTCTGGTTTTACTGCCTGTCCCTGTATGTGTCTGTAGACAGGCTCTGTAGGAGGTTCACTTTGTAGCACTGCTTCTGGGCATTAGCAGGGGGTAGGGATCAAATGCTGAAAGCTGAACCCACCGACCTAGGAGAACAACCCCCCCCCCCCCCCAAAAAGAAAAACAAATTGCAAAGCATGCCCACTCATCCTCCATGCTAGCAGGTAGTGCTCTAAGAGGTCCAATATGGAAGCCCCTAGACACTGGCAGAAACTGCTAAAAATGCTTGAATGCTCCCAACTATTTGATGCTTTTTCCAACCTACAGTGACCCATTAAAGGATTTGTCTCCCCAAGATCAAGTTATTCTTAAAGAGTATGACAAACTGACTATATGTTGTGTTATTCTTTTTTTTTTCTAAAGTGAATCAATCCTGGGAAATTCTGTGTTGTAGTTGCTATATTTCAGGACAGGTGAGTTAGTCGCTTCTTTAGTTATCCTGATTGACTAACAGAAAGAATACCCTCAAATCCTGACCTGTGTGTGGCTCTCCAGTACCAAACTTGCCAACCCTTGCAATATTTATATACAAATGGGGGATCTATCCTGTTGTGTATGTGCAAGAAAATCGCCAGCACTGACAGATGCAGTGCCAGCAAGTAGCCACTAGATGGAGCAGTCAGGTTTCAGGGAAGGCCTATAATTACTCCCCTCTCCGACGTGGCGCAACTTGGCAGCGGGGCCTCTCATAGCTCAAGGACTTTTCTGTTGACGGCCTTATATGCAATGTGCAGCAGAATTCCCAAAAAAAATCGCCAGCATAATCTAGCGTTTGGCGGCAACTCACGCATATTAATTAGCTGCTTTGTTGTGTTAATTATAAATAGTCTGCTCGTCTTTGTAGCGGCAAAAATAAAGAGCTGCAAAATATTACCTGGCAGTTAGGCACCACTCCCACCCATATCAAGCTCATTAGTATGCAGGAACGGCAAACTCAATTCTAAATACTTCCGAAATTATTTACTATGGTAAAAAGTGGCTAGTACAATGTATAGCCAGTTTTTAGTTCTCTTTAAAATGAAATCAACTTCCTGACCGAGTCCTGTTAAATTGCATAAATATCTGTCTTTTTCTAAACCAAGGGTGCGTTTTTATGTACAACAGGAAAGCTTGTAGAAAAATAAATAAATAAAAACAAGGACGCTTGTGTTGGCAGCAAAACTGTTTAATTGGGAACAATTCTTAAAATAAATATGACCATTTAGTATAGTGCAGATGAAAAGAAAAGACAGACAGACATCCCATAACACCAAGAAACCTGCTAAACACACTACTGGAAAATAATAAAATTATTCTTACACTATCTACATAGTATCAGTGGAAATTAGGTGATTAGATTACAAGCCAGACATTACAAAAATGAATTACCAAATGCTGCCATATATACAAATTTAATGTGTTTTTTTCCCTCCCAAAAGAGAAATTGTTTATGTAGCAGTATATATAAAATTTCACATAGACAATTGTCTATATACACTATTTATACTTTATATATCATAAATGACTACATCTTTTGATAAATGTGTTAAATCTAAATCAATTCACTCTCAAGCATCATTTAATTATGCACAACACACTCCAGCATACCTAGTAGAATATACGCCGGGCGGAAGCCATTACCGCCCATTTCATTTGGATAGACCAATACCAAATGTTACATTGGATCTTAGAGAAAATATTGGAATATAAAGGACTGCTCACACAGGAAATGCTCCAGCAGTATAAAAGACCAGTCGCTAAAGCCAATAAAGTATTTTTTTTATGAACATTCATTTAAATTGTTTATAATAAGGTGCTAAATTATTGTATTGTTCATATTCGGTACATTTATCCATCTTGTTACAAAATAATATTTGCTAGTGTAGGCTGCAGATAAAGGGATGTGAGCATCTAGATAACTTGTTAATTCAATTGTGTTTATAAAGTAAACAACAACAATGGTTTTAAACTGAATGTTACCTGCCTGATGTGCTGGGGCGTCACAGTCTGCCGCCCTGCACGTGATTCACATGGTTTGTCTGCCATCAGATAAAAATGACTTTCATCCGTTAGGTTTGTTAATTAACTAATATTAGGGAACGGATGCAAACAAACAAAAACATTTATATCACTAATCGCATCATTTGGAGGCATAAGGGGAGATAAATTACAACTCATGAATAATTAAACAACTACCAGATGAAAGGAGTTGTAACTTATGCAAATTTGTAGTGCTTGATAAGAATGGGAGAGGGTATCTAACTGCTTACTACTGGTCACCTTGCCACAGGATTTCAGACAAAAAAATGTGACAGGACGGAGGTGGTAACAGACCCAGCCAATCAGGCAAGTACAACACAAAAGCTATCTGTAATTAAAATGCTTTAAAATTAATTGAACTTATATACACATTACATGAAAAAAAAGTCCAAGTGATGGACTAGATGCTCAGTCACATGCCTAGCAACTTCACTGGCCCTTTAACAGTAAAGAACAAAAAACAAGTTGTATTCAGCTGTTTTCTAACAAATGGAATTGGTACAGACAGCTCTTTTATCAGCATATACACATAAGCAGACATATTGTAAGCACCAGAAAGGCGAGAACGCTTACAAATGCAGTAAATACAAACAAAAATAAAATGAAGAACACAACATAGAATGTGTAGAAATGTCACTTTCGTACATTTTAACTTGAGTATCAAAGATATTCATTATTTGTCATTATCAAACTCTTGCCATCGATACTATGAGATTAAAAAATAGATATACGAAATATGTTTATGGCGCCTCATATATAGTAAGAAAGATTGCAGTGTATAAGCAGATTTCCTGGAAACTAAAGTAAGAAAAAGGAAAATGTGAAAGCGGAAGGAAGAAAAGTGCCCAAAAGATGTATGGTAAAAGAAATATCCTACATACAACACTGCGAGATTCCAACAATATTTTAGGTGCTATGGAAATGTCTGGTTTTAATCAGTTTTGTTAAGGCTGAAACAAAGTGTTATATCAGTATATCAAAGCACCAGCTGTAAATTATACATTTGTGTGTTGTTATTTTTTTTCAAGACTGGTATTTTTTTTTTTTTTATAGATCACATTTACCATTCTCCTTATTAACGTCCCAAAATGGAAGGCTTAGGAGTCAATGATGGATGCCATCTTGAACATTTTGCAATATTGACAACTAGTGTAGAGTGCCCAATGTCCCTAGTTTATTTATTATGGTGACTTGCTTTCCAGGGATTTAATTAATGTTATGCTATATTGAAGCATCACATTAAAAAAAAGGGATGCCACCATCTTCCAAGAATAAAATGAAATGTCTGATCTTTAATATTCATATTTATAGTGCTAGAATTGGCTAGCAATTGTATAAAGAGAGATAAGGCCAGTAAGGGTGAGTAAGGGCCAGTAAGAGTGCGTCTGGGGTGATCGAGTTTTAAAGATAACACTCAAAAAGTGGAAAATAATTTAAAAGAGACTCACCATGGAATTTTTTATTTACTAAATGTGCAATGTTTTTAGAAATCAAAATATATATATATATATATAATATATATATATATATATATATATATATATATATATATATAAGTTGTAGATGCTATATTCCAATTGTGCAGATAGAATCTGCCGCTCACCTCAAAGTTAATAAAGAAAAATCACAATGCTAGATTCTGCAGCAGCAAAGCTATATATAAAAAAAGTAATAAATTGGGGGCTTTTTATTTATTTTCTAATAACATGCAGCCAGCTTTGAAATGTAGTTCGTCAAATTAATATATAAAAAATGACCGTAATGGTCCCACTATGTGGATTCCTTGCTCTGTTTATCCTTAGTGGCCTGTGATCATCTACTGACATAGTTTGAAAGCAGTTTTAAGCAAAATGAACAGCATTTTAAAGTTAATGCATATCTATTTAAACATAACATTAAAGGTGTAACCATAGGTTAGTAAGACTAGTATTGTCCCCTTCTGCCAATGAAATGGGTTAAATAACTTGGCAGGTGATTAGGAGGATGACATTACAGGGAAGCTTTCACTACCATTTTTGCATGGTTTACATTCAAAATTATATCCACAAACAATTAAGTGTGGTTTCTTTTACTTAACAGAAGCTACATTGCAAACATTTTTTTTTTCCGTATGCAAGGTTTGTAAATATACAATATTGCATTTAAACCCTACAGAAATGATAGAGACACTATCCCTTTAAACAAACCAAAGAAATACATGTAGTGTAATTGTGCATCTAAAAGTTTTTGTTCAGACAATTGCTTTAAAGGGACAGGGGAGCGCGATGGTTAATTATCCCATTTATCACTAGCATTTTAGTTAATGCTGGAATTGGTTTATATAATACTTACAAACACATTTTTAAATTGTATAAAACTTACTGTGAAGATGTTGTACAGGAATGCGCTGAATTCATACGCCGTGCTACCCCTGCAAGGGATGGGTCACAGCGAGAGTGCCATGCTGGCTTCTCAGTCAGTCACAGGGTGACATTTAGCAAACACATTCCCAGACATCCTGGGTCACGAGCTATGATTGGCCAAGAAGACAGTAAGCAATGTAGAACTAAGATGAAGAGGAAGCAGCATGTATCCAATGCTTCCTAAAGGGATATGGAAGTTTTCTTGATATTACTCGATACAGAATATACCTTGGTATCAATTTACTTTTATGTACTTTATCATATTAAGAAGTGCTTGTAAGCTCTTTTTTTCACTGCCTAAAATGAAACAGACAGAACTTTATAGGTCTGCCCACTGCAGCTTGCGAAGATACAGACTCTGATGTACCGTACTTACTGGGCGGTGTCTCAAGTAAACCAATTGGTAAACATCTCTCAGCAACATTCAGCTGAAAAGTGGTCCCTTATAGGCTAAGATACTACATTGCACATCCAGCCCTACAGAGCCTGCCTCTGCAAAACTTACAATTTTTCTTTAATATTAAACAGCAAAATAAAAACTTCTTAATAAAATAAAGCACATAAAAGTAAATACATAGGTATATTATATAGCTACTGAAACCCAGAAAACTGCTATATCCATTTAAATCCTCTCAGTAAAACATCCAGTTAACGTCTCAATAATTAAAATGTTACGCAGAAGTCATTAAACTAATAATATATAAATAAGTTGTAATGAGAACAAATAAGCAGAACATTTATCCTAAAGAGGAAACTACCACCATTTGTATTGTTGGAATCTCATGGTCCATGGTACAAGAATATTGTTTTCTACGGTTTCTGTGTTTACCATTTTTCTGGCGATTTGAGTTATAAGACTGGGGTGGAACACGTGGCTGACTTTACATAGATTTGTTTCAGAGCAGTGGCTGCTGATAGTAATTGGGGGGCTGCTGGGGGACAGAATGGAGAGGGTTTGCCATTGAGTAGCCAGAGACTGGAGGCAGATTAGATGTAGTGTTCTGATAGGCAGACATATCCGCTGACATTCCCATAGGTGGGCCATAAGTGGGGGCTCCTGCAGTTGACTGGAGGCCCGAGCTCTGGTTCATATAGGCAGCTGTATCATGGCCAGTGCTATATATATGAAAAAAACAAACAAAAAAAAAGACATTGAATGTTAAATGGTTGTTTTAGTAGTCAACAGAAATCAGTATTTGAGTACAGTGGATCCTCGGTACTCGACTATGTCCAAACTCATCGATTTCGGGAATTCAACTCTTCCGATTGAGCAAAAAACCTCGTTACTCATCCCGCTTGCTAAAACTAATTTACATTTCTCCTTACGGGAGTTTGGTACTCATCGAACTGCCGTACAGAACAGATTAAAGTAGAGTACCAAATTACCACTGTAATTCAAAAACAATGCAAGTTTTAAAGCAGATTAATGTTTCATTGTCAAGCAGAGCTGCTTCTCTCCTACGCCAGTTGTCCAAAGGGTCAAAGAACATCTGTCCTAAAATTTCGACTGAAATGAGGTGGATTTGCGTAAAGTGGCCACTAAAGGGAATGAGGCAGAAAAAGACAAATCCTCCTCCACTTTCGAAGCAGAAGTTTCAGACTGCCGCAGATCTGCTGAAGTCTGAAACACTACAGTACAAATGCAACTTTTAACCATCAAATCAATATTTCTATCTTTAATTACTGTGATGCAATAAAAAAAAAAAAAAACATTAAACAAAAGTAGTAAATTGAATAAAAATCCAGTAATGAAGTGTCTACACACTACTTTACTATATAGCACAGTGCATTATAATGGTTAAGAAGGCGGCAGATAAATCATTAGGTGGTCTGCAAAGACGTTAAACCATATTCAAGGGGTTCTCCAAGGGCCTGGCCATCATTTAAGTGGTCCATAGCAAAAAAAAAAGGTTTGGGAACTACTAAATACTGATGATTAAATGCTTAAAGAAAGTAATAATAGTTCACTTTGAATGACTGACCAACTAATGTATAACAAAAAAATTCAACATTAATAGTTTTTGTACCTCATATACTGTGTTTGAGGAGCTTGAGTTGTTACTGTTGCATTAATGGTTGGTGGCATGGACCTCAGAGGACCAATCTGATCATGGTTCAAGCTGTATCCTTGCGGCAGCGTCTGTGGGTGCACCTGGGACATACCCTGTACCATGTAGTTTCCTCCTTGAGGTTGGGTGTGATAGCCCTAAAAGAAAATATCAGTATGATGGTAATTTTGCATAAAAAACTAAAAGTAATAGTTAAATGTACATTAGTGACAAAGGCTGTATTGTTGGAAAATAATTTAGAGCTGAAATTAATAAAATAACAATATTATGATAAAAACACAATATACGAAGCTCTGAAGCTAGTAGAATATACAATAAACAACATCATTTCAGCTTTCATAGTTAACCATATTAAAAGACCACAGTGCTTTAGGAAAACCATCACGTTTGTGATGTATGTAGAAATCGAACAACATTAGCAATTGTGCCGTGAGCACTTTTAGAGAAAAGCTTATTTTTTAAGGATTCTGTTTGCACATAGAAGCTTCCATCTTGTCTTACTTAAATACCTCTTAACAGCTGTAAAACTGACTGCAATTAGTGTCTACTGAACAGTGGAGGGAGGAATTTTACACCTGCCCCTTTTACTTCACATGCTCAGAAGCAAGCAAGCTTGCATCAATATATGCCAGTTTTCCTGCAAAAAATTTAAACACCCCTCTCACACATGCATTCTTGAACGTTTCCTGGATGTCTCCAGAGTATAGTAGTGGCCTTCCTTTTTTTTTATTTCAAAATGAATAACTAACTTTATGATATATCCTGCCTGCTTATGCTCTCAGCATGTTTTATATATCTATTTTTCATCATACAATGCATTTCATACAAGCATAATTTTTGGGCGTGGGAGGGGGGTAGCGTTCATAAAAAGCAGGGGGCTCCCAGCCATATAAATGAAATCTTGCATTAAAAACGAGAATAAAAAAAAAAAATGAATGCGAAGGTCAAGAATCTTAAAGGAGCAAATATGAAGGGTCATTTGTACTTACTTCTAAGTATCAGATTCTCACTTTCTGGAACCTCCCCTCATCTAACACTAGAACTCAAAATGTATAACAACAACCAATTGCAATTTTAATCTATTTAGATGTGTGTGTTTAATTTCTGTAATACCTGGAACCTTTGCTGTACCACTAACGTCTTTACCCGAGCTCTCTGTCACAGGTCCGGGTCGTCTCAGTGCTAAAGACTCAAGATCAAAGCTGCTAATTCAGGGACATCACTTTGCCATTTACACAAAGGAATAATAATCCACTTCATTTAATATACCACATACAAATGGCACTTTGCCTATTTAGTACAAAATGCAAACTAATCATTATTCAACAGGTTGTCTATTATTAGACTTACTGATCATGGTCTGAGACACATTATAATCTATTGTAATATATTCATTTTTATACAGAATTATGCTACAGTAGGTAGGAGAAGTCACTGCGTTGCTTGTTAACTTTGTTTATTATGCAGGAGGAGACTTTTTAATGAGAAAATATTTGTTTAATTAGATCTACTAAATGCTCTGTGCAATATGTCAAAGCAGGTTAAAGGTATATGGAAGTTTGTGGGATATCATGTGTGTAAGTTTGTCTGATTGGGCCATGTCTCATAGAAGAATTCTGTATATTTGTAATTCAAGGTACCGTTGATTTTTTTCCCCAAATATATTTTATTGCAATTAAAACTAAATACACATCATTAACAATTATGTTGTAGATATCCATAAATACAGTTTCTTGTTCTTTGATATAGTTTGACATTCCTTGTGTAAGCTACACCCCTAAAGCACCTACGTAGGCAGAGCGCCATAGCCAATGAGCTGTGGGGAACTGTGTCCTAGCGAATCAGCAGTCAGGATCATGGCTGCCTTCCGAGCAGCTTTGTCTCGGTCATTGAGAGGGAAACGGATACATTGTTGTACTGGCCTTTGATTAGCCACAACTAATTATGATTTTTTTTGCTAATTTAGCTTGGATTTTCAGGGCTATTTCCTCTCAAAATCAACGGCCTGTAAATGGAGGAAGTTTAGCAAACTTTGAAATAAGATTATTAATGTTTACTTTTTCATGTAAAAAAGCTGTTTTTATACACTACTAACTCTCCTTTATCGGGTGCATTTGTATTCCAATGAACCATATCCTAACATAGAAAAAAACTTTATCTATGCATAAGGATATCTGTAATTGATAGTTATGAAGAAAAGAAAATAAATTCGGGTTAGGAAATTGACCATAAATTGTTGCTCCTACTTGGCCAAGACTTTGTATCTTCAGTGGTTTATTAATTAGGGAGAAATTAGCAGAGAGAGTATACAGAATAGTTAAGGTCTCTGTCATTGCTATGTCATCTGCCCCCATTGTAGGGATTAATCCCCCAAAATAAAAGTCCTGGCAAGATAGGAGGATCTTGAAAATGAATTCTGCCTAAAAACAGCAACAATCAAGGCCATTATGTAATACCAGTTTTGATTTTCGTTATTTTTAATAAACTAGTAGGGTGCAGTGTAAAGAAGCTGCCATTAGTGTATTACTTCCTTTTCAAAACGATTGAGTGGAAACATTTCAGGGCAGGTATACTTGCAAGCAAGCTTCCATCAGCTAGGGGAATGTGTCAAATGCTGAAAACTTATCTGAATCCAATCAACCATTTAACAAACTATTTCCTCCTCTCTCCCCATCCGTCCATTCCAGAATAACTAATAAAAAATAGCAGTAGAAACCCATTTATACTCCGTGAGCAGGAAGTGGAGAAGATACCTTCAAGCACAAGCCGTGTCAGCTAAAGATTTTACCTAAAAATGATTTTATTCTCATGGTTTACACAGCTGTATATATTGATCATTTGTTAAAGACTTCACAGACACATGAAGAAATCATACCAGGCAATTCTACCCTGAACAGGAGAAACATCAAACCCCAGACACATGTTTCGGCCTTGATTGGACCTCCTCAGTGAGGTGTAGCTGGACTAGCTGGACTAGCTTAAAACTCCCTTCAATGGGTCATAGCAGAATTAAAACACTTTTTAAAATGAACACAATTGGACAGCAAGAGTGTAACAGAGGTGACATTAATTTAAAAAAAAAATGATACCTTTGCTGGACCCCCAGATATTTTGGTCAAAGCTTGTGATGAAAAGTGATTATATTTCTCAAGTGAAGGGCATTTGTTGATACAAGCCGTCTGCTTCTTTGCAAGTGCAGGAAATGGGTTAGGTGTTATATTTTAACAAATCAACTTCCCTCTCTCCTCCCACCACCGACAAGTAAATGATAAGCACACCCTCAGGCTCACGCTATCATGAAGGGTTAAAACAAGACACAAATAAAGCCTCAAATACATGATGAGAGTTTTCAGCAACTGTGATTTTCTCTAAAATATGTTATGTTCCCAACCAAGACAGCTGCTAAAGTTGTTAGTTTCTTACATATGTGTGCTTTTCTTGTAATTCTAGTAATTCTTACACAGGCACACAATCAGAAATTCTATTCAAAATGTCATTCTAGCTGATGGATCAGTGATAGAAACGGAACATAAACAGACTATACAAGCTGCAGTTGTGGGAACGGACATTCACATAACAGCAGACACTATACAAAGCAGCCTGAATAACAAGAGCTTGGAGTGCACTGACCTGCATGGAGACGCCCACTGACGCGGGAGGGTAATGCGCCTGTGGAGGTGGCTTGCTGTACACAGAATACATTGGAGCTTCATTCACTAGCTTATTGTACAGTTCTAATGCCTCAAGGACTTTCACATTCAGTTCGGAGAGCTCGGAGTGTTTTCTGGTTAAAAATAAACAGAAAATATACATTTATTTTTTTAAAGTAAAATTACTTGAGAAAGGGAAATTTTGCCTGGGATGCAAGAGGCTAAACCTCATTTGTTTGTGCAAGTCATGTCTATGTTAACATGGTTTGTTAGGACCCACAAGGCTTGCAGCACCAGATAATCATTTTTGTAGTAGCGATCAATGTGAGAACTTGCATTTTAGTGTTTAGTCTGAATCAGCTCAAGAAAAAGGCTACAAGTATGGGGAAATTCTGCAACAAGTTTTAAAAGGATCACTGACATCAGTAGTAACAGTCAGTTTAATTAATATTCCATATTATAACATACTTGTGTTAATGGAATAACTAAACAAAGGTCACTGGCTCATGAATTAGGCTATTTTAAAACTATGGGTATCGCCATTTTTTTTTATTAATAGACTTCCTTTAGTAGCAGAGTTCTATTTTGCTAAAGCTTCAGTAGCAGATTAAATTTGCAACATGGCCCCACGTAGGCTGTATCCTGTATGTTTACGGTCACCAGTGCCAGTTTTGTCACATCACAAGGCTAAGTAAAATGCATAAGAATGCATAGGTGTGGACCATTGTTGCATATAAATCTGCAACACCAATATTAGTAATATGAAGGTCTTGCTATTAAGAAATCATTTTTTAATGGCAAAATGGTGGCACGTATACTGGAAAATAGAGAACCTTCAGAATGCATAAATACAAGAAAATATGTTATAAAGTGGACATTGATTAAATGGACATTTTTTGTCACCTAAATGGTCGTTTAAACAAAGGAATAGTATGCCTTTTTTTAGATTTAAGTCACTTCCTTACATAAATATTAAATTAACCCTTTCTTCCACATACATAGATATACATAGTTCTCCCCAAGAACCTTCAGAGGAGAAACCAGGCAGACCCACAATTCACACCTGCCGGGTATTCGCCCTAAAGCTGGGACGGTGCTCCCAAATAAGCAGAGTGCCCGCTCAAAATCGGCCTGGAGAGAACACGATATATAGGCATAAAATATTTCAAAGAATAAAACTGGAAAACCTCCAGTCAGAATTTGGCTACTTGTGAATGTCCCAAAAGCACATATTGATTTTCTTGTCCGGTACAAAAATAGCCTGGCTAAAAAACTATACATAGAAGGCGTGCACTTCATTTTTTTTATTGTGGTTAGTAGAATCTTTCTAAGGTTAAATAAATAATAACTTCAATTAATGATTAATAGTTTATAAGTGTGTTAATGGATCAATCCATTGATAATTACAGTTTCCAATAACAAGGCAAAGTCACTAAACCAAGCAAGTGGTGATATTATAGTTATTTCTTCTGCATGAACTAAGAAATATGTTATTGCATCATAGGCAGAGCAGAACTAACAGCAAAATGATCATTAAAATTAGTTAAAAAAAACAACAACAAAAAACATTTAATTTACTTTTAGAGAGAATAAACAACTGGCTATATTTTCACTAGCCCTTTTTCCTGCAGTAAATCTTTCATGAGATATCCAACACTGAATGACCAATATTATTAGGAAAAGTAACATCTCCTGAATAGCAATTAGCTGCTTGGTCCTGATGGTTAGTTTCAGAGGTTACAAGAACTATGTACCCTTATGTTCTCATGCAGCTAGATCCTCCCACATATATACCTACATACTAGCATATGGAGATGCACAAAGAATGCAGAATAACTCAAGAATGATTTAAGAGAGTGAAAATTGCTCCTACAGTGTACAGACCGTTTTAATGCTCTTTAAAAATTCAATATTGGGAACGGTGTCTAAAGTAACATCTATTATATGCCACATATTGTTATATATGTATTCATCTTCTGCTACATGGAGTAAAGACAAAATCCCTTTAAAAGTAGGCGGAGCATTCAGAATAAGTTGGCTATATTTTGAAGCTGATCTGGATTGGACTATCCTGTCCCTCTACCCCTATCCCACCTCAATGAAGAACTCCAGTTTTGGCAAACTCATTCTGAACAGATTCAGACTGGCACAGAAGAATAAGACCATGGATTAAATTTGCTAGAAAGAACCAGCTGATGAGGATGAATTGAATTCTACACAATTTATGCATCAAAATTCAAGTATTTTTTTTTTTTTTTACAATACTATTAAGTTCATTCTATAGCCAAGACAAGTTAATTTTTACATATTAACATAAGATAATATGAATGTGCATTAATGTTTTTTAACATAACTCACCTGTCAATCTCTTCTAATCTGTCATCAATCATTGGGCCCATTTGTTGACAGGCATCTATACAAGTAAAAAAAAAAACAATTAAAAGAGGTAATTGTTTCATAAATGACTTTGCAATAGCGCTGTTGTATGAAAGCATTCGTTCTTTTTTGTGGATCTCATAGGGTATATTTTACAATGTTTCAAAATGTAGGCCCCAGTGCTGAGTAACCAGATTCAAATATATAACTGCCAATGGGGCCTAAATAAAACAACATTTCCTGTTTGTTTCACAGACGTTTAAGCAGATTTTACCGAATATTTTTAATGCTCAAACAACGTTTGTAATGCTCAAAACATGCTATTTTAAATGCATGAATACAATCCCTTTAAAGGAACCCCCCTATTAGAAGTCTAAACATCCACTTTTACATGTAAGACTTTTCTGAAGAAGTTTGGAACTATTTTTTACTGTAGACAGCACCATACTGTAGAGTGTTTAAGCTTCTAAGCACCTATAAAACCCATTATTGTACTCTAACACACTGTTTCGCTCTATTTCAGCTGTTCCTGCCTCAGTAACTATTCTCTGGACTGAACAGCTGCGTATAATGCTTTTATACTGCTCTTTAGTTTCAGCTTCTTTGATGTGAGAGGTACAAAGGCTTTAGCAGCACATTTGGAATAATCACTGCAAACTACCAGCTTCTTAACACACAACCTCAGCAGTATATTAATGCGTGTCCGCCATCCAAGCCGGTGATTTTCTGAATTAATTTGCATGAATAGATTTGGTACCTTCTAAATCGAGAAGATCAGAAGAATCAGGCTTTGGGTCTGTGGGATCAATGCTCTGAAGATACTGTAAGGCGTGATCCATTTTGCTCTGTAACACAAGGGTAAGATCATTAATGCAGAGATAAAACTAAGGAAATAGTGCAATATTACAAAGGAACTGAAGGTGCACAATGAAATAATTTAAATATTATGATGACACACTACGATACATTTTCCACAATGAATTTAAAAGACAATGTCTTAAAGGACCATGGTAGTTTGGGGAAAAGGTATGTAACTAGCTAATAAGACTAGCATTTAGGTAAGTGATGGACATAAACGCAGTTTTTTAACAAAATATCTTGAATTTAGCAGACTATTCCTGTGTTATTGACATATCCACGTTAGAGAACTATTGTCTGTAGCCTTAGGAGGAGGGGGTATTGGACTGGGATTGGCTCTGCTATTGTCAAGTGCCATATTGTAGCGCCAGTTTTTCATAGAGATGCAATCGTAATGGGCATTTCCGCCCAGGTGTCTAATGCTGCTTGGAACAAAGTAAAAATGAGTTACACCACTAAAGTACATTTGAATATAAGTATCCAAAAGGATAGACTGTATTTATTTATTATTCACTTTCTAAAAACATTTTCTTTGCCAAAAGTATATTACATTTCAGAGGCCCTTTGCATATTACCAGGGATGCCTGCATGCAGGAATAAGAAATTTGAAACCTGTCCTGATCGAAGACATGTTATATATAAAAACCATATCATTAAACTTATGGTGGGTAAAAGAACGGTAGAAGCCCTCCACAACAGAGTACAGAAAAAAGTACAGCACACACTATTTGTTTAATGTTATATATAGAAATGAAGTAAGAAAACAGTTTAAATGACATGGCTGAGGTTGATGTTATAAGTAATTTTGCAGTAAAAAGTAAAAAAAAAAAAAATCTTATAGTAATCTTTCAGTGATGGTTGCACTTTTTACCTATCAATCACACTTTTCTAATCCACCCACCAAGCATGTGCTGTAATCTATCTTTTGCACTTAATTTCCAATTACCCCCTGACAGTATTGATTTCACTCTAAAGCCATCTGACATCGAGTAGACCCCAGTGAGTAATGGTCCTGTCACTTTCTCTAAATTACCAGGGACCTTCAGCAACTTTTCTATATATTCCTATTATTTATATTTCCTAAATTAGATCACACTTTTCTTACATTATCTCCCTGTCACAGTTTACTTCATAAAGTAAACATCTATAAACTTCAACTTCTATTAAAGGTAGTGATCTCAGAGTAAAAAAAATAATAATAATCAAGTATTGCATAAATGATGTTAGGTTTGAACACAGCAATAGTTTAAAGAGCAGTTTAGTTAGAAATCAGAAACAAGATACATACTTCATCTATGGTCACCGGTTCAGGCTCAGATTTTGTGTCGCTCTCTGGAACCTCTTCTAAAACAGCACTTTTTTCTATGGCTGAAAGAAAAAATATGCAGACGTTTCATTACATTTCCAACTTTTTTTCCAACACAATGCAGTGATGGGGCATATGGCCCTCTGCATGCCCCTCTTCAACAAGCCCATTATATCTCTTTAAAGCTAGCAAAGAATACCTTCTTCTACTTATAAATTAATTCATTTCCTACACCAATTTCTCCATCTTGCTTTGGGTAAAATAAAAGGGTGAAGTGAAATAAGTTGCCCATCACTGCTATGGAGGATGTTGTTGTCCATTGTAAGATACCTTGCCTTAAAAGTGCAGATTTGGAAAAACATCATATATTTGTTAAGTTTGTCACAAATTAACAATATTAGCAGACACTGTGAGTCTAAAGGATGCCATGGTTGTGTCTGCACATTTCCAGTGTGTGTGTGTGTGTGTGTGTGTGGGGTGGGGGGGGGTGACAATGATTTGTTTATTAATTGGCAGAATCAGATAAGATAAAAGCACAAGACACCCCCCCCCCCCTCAACTTACACAGTAGAGGCAGTTCTGGCCCTTGTATAATGAAAATAAAAATGTGACTATCATGGCAGTTTCCTAAGAAAAGATATCTCATCACAGCCGTCTGTAAATACTTAGTTTAGTTAGACTATTTTATTCCCTAGATTAAACTACCTCTAGTATTTGCTAAAACAGATTGTAAGTTTGTGCGTTTTCAATCTTGAATGATGCTTAGGGAAAGCACTTTGGGCACTGGATTCTAAGGTCAAAGACAGGGCCCTCCAACCATTGCAATGTGTTAATACTGCTATTGTTTTGCCTTATTATGTTGGCACATTACCAATAAATAATAATAATAATAACAACAATAAAAGATAAGAAATATTATCAGACAGGAACGCATTTTTACAAAGGATATTGTTATGGTTTTCCATAACTGATCACCTTTTCAGAGACAGAGATTATTCACTAAATTAAAAACATCAGAAAAAAATAAGTCTTCAGCTGCAAGCTCCCAGCTCTCTGAAAATGTGCTTTGTATTTTTTATTTAGAAAGACAGCTCATTATTCAGACATCAATTAACATTTACCATTTCAGGAAAAGAGAAAGCAGGAAATACTGTAGCCATCTGTTGATTACTGCTCAACTGCTAATGTCACACAGATTGGGGTTCTGATGTGTTCTGTCAAAATCTAAATCTATGCCCAGTTTTTATTATTTCTTCTTGACGGGGAAACATATTACATGCTTATCTAAGTTTTCTGGATTATGAATGCATCTGATAGAGGATAATTAGTAGTGTATGAAAACATTATTTACATGTAAAAATTCCAAAATAAACATTTAAACACTTATCTTTAAGTTAGCAAAATGTCTTGTAATTTCGGACAGTTCAAAATTAGGGTTAACACCCTCCAAACCCTGGCTAAATTAGCATTACATTCAAAAAAAAATTTGGCCAGTAAGGAAAAAGCACTGCAGCTAATACATTTTAAAAACCTATGGGGTTCCTGTTTGTGCTGAAATCAGCCTGGGATATTTAGTGTGGTCCATGTTAGCACATAATCGACAGGAAGCAGTAGAGAGGGTCATATCCCAGAACTAACTTGCGGCCTGACATTACTACTCTCCCATTGGCTGAGGAAGACACAGCATGTACATAATGGGTTAAAATTGCTCCCCTAATGCTGAATGGGTGGGAATCAGAGGCCTGCGCAGACACCCCTGGTAGTGTCAATATAACCATTAGAGGGATTTTTAGATATTAATAAAAATAAAATGTTTTAGGAGATGTGCGACATACAAATAGGCTGCTTTTTGCCTATAAAGTGCAAACATTTATTAACCCATGGAACTTGAATATGCCTTTAAATACTAGTGCTGAAAAAAACAGACAATCATTTGTGCACAATCTTTATCAGAAAACTAAACAAGACCATTATGCCTATATGCTTTAAACCATAGTATTTCACATATACTATAAATATACTTATTACCAGGGTGGATATATATATATATATATATATATATATATATATATATATATATAGATATAGATATATATATATAGATATATATATAAATAATATCAGTATAAGAAAAAGTCAAATTAATTTTATTAGTTATGCGCAGAATAAAATCTTGATAACTCAACCTTCTACTATCTCGCTATGTCTCCAAGTATTATGCAAACTGCCACTTCCCTCTGATTGGGACTCCTCATCTCCTCTCTAATGACCTTCTACCATTCCCATCTGCAGAATTTCCCTTGTGCGACTACAACTTTCAGACCCCTAGCAGACCTAGCCTTCAGAGCTTTGAATGAACACAACCAACTCATCAACATGTTTATTGCATCTTACAAACTGGCTATACATTGTACTACCCATTTTCTCCTCACTAAATGCCTCTTTAACTCAATTATTAACTGTAAACAAGGCTATCTACTGGGCACCTGTCCATTATCAGTGCTCTCAACGTATTGTATATTATCTTTTATATTGTAAGCCCTCAAGTGCAGAGCCCTCATTTCCTCATGTACCAATGTATATGAACAATGTACGGTCTTATTTTTACTGTCCTCAAGACGTCAAACGTTATCAATCTGTTTATTGTACTCCATAGTACTACATAATTTGAAAGACTGTAGAAATAAAATATTATAATAATAATAATAATAATTCACCATCATGGCAGTAATAGAGCAATAAATCAAAGGTGCTCAATCTGAGAATGAACAATACCTATGTAGGTTTGCTCTATAGGTCTGGTTACATACTAAGATAGCAACCTATTTTAGCCACATGTGCCCTTCACAGAGAGAAATATCCTGTAGTATATCAGTTTGGTCTCACTCAGAAGCATGATCCAGTACTGAAATAACAGGCAATTCTCCCTAAATAAGAGAAACAGCAAACCCCAGAAGTACATTTCGGCCTCTCTTGGGCCTGGTCATTGAGGTGAAGCTGTACTCCTTAAGACACAGTGAACAAGGAGTCCAGGTCTGGAGCCCCCGATCACCCCTAGGGTGAAAAAAAACCCTAAGGGTCATTTGTATACACAACAACAAATAAGAGGTGCTCAATCTGAGATAGGGGGCTCCAGACGTGGACTCCTTGCTCACTGTGCCTTAGGGAGTAGAGCTGCAGTGATATTTCTCCCTGTGAGGGGCACAAGTGGCTAAAAGTGGCTGCTCTCTGAGTAGGTAACCAGACCTATAGGACAAACCTACTTAGGTATTGCTTGTTCTCAGATTGAGCACCTCTAATTTATTGTTGTATCTTACAGTAATAACCATCTCCCTTGACTTGGATGGTATGGGGATACAAAATGGTTTACTTAACCAAGTAACATGATGGAGAATGAGGTTTAACTTATCCAAAGGTTATTGTTATTATTATTATTTATTAATAATTATTATTATTATGACAGTTTTTTTTTAAGTGCCAACATATTCTGTAGCACTGTACAGGGGTTAAAAATACAAATAAAAAATAATAATATTGAACACAATGCAGAAAGTAGAGGGCCCTGTCTGAGTTTAAAATCTTACATTCAAGATGTTTTATCAAAACTCACAAACTTGCAATCTAAATAAGCAAGTACAGAGCTCTGAAAAATGCAGATATTTCAGTGTATCATCTACATGCATGCATCTACATATAATCTAAAAGATTAGAAGCATGGATCATCCATTTTATAAAAACCTATTGATATTTTACATACCTACTTCCGGCTCAGCATTTAAGGATGAGGATACAAAATTGGAGGGGAACAGTCCTATACCTCTGTGATTCTCTCCTTTCCACCAGTTGGCATCACTGTAAAAGATGGCAGAAATAATTACTGCAGAGTACACATTATGGTCCTTTAGATACAATTCAGATGAAAATAACACATTTCACGGATATATCCAGATTTGTATCCTGCTCCTACAACCCCCTGCCCTCAGCCAACACCCCGTCATTACCCTTGGTGACCTTATCAAGGTAGAGACAATAAGCAAACCAGAACTGGACGCTACAATTTTTGAAAGCAAGTTTAATATTAAAAACATTAAATGTGGATTTTACTAATGATCAATGCAAATTTAAAAACAACTAGTTCCTCTTTTTTGGGTATTACAATGTTTCTTTAAAGGGACACTGTAGATCAAAACATTGCTGTCATGCATTTGAAGAGCATGTTTTATACATTACAGAAGTTTTTCCCCATATGTAAAATAAATTATATTACTTGAAGAAATTCTCTTAAATAACAGATAAAAAACAAATATGATAAGAGTTAGTGTAAATAAGGATTCGCAGAGACCTTGATTTACATTAAAATCAACAGGAACAAAAGCAGTTCAGACATCCATAAGGCTCACTGTCTGTTTCCAGGATAGAGAAAGAGAAATCAATCGCACCCAGTCTATATTTAATGTCATTTTTCTACTATCGATTAGTTATTTCTCATACAAAAAATAAGCAATATTTAAAATGCGATCTTTTAAATTCAGGCTAGAAATGTTTGCACTACAATGGTTCTTTAAGTAAAAGAAAGCTTTGCTGCCCTACCTATCATCCAAGACAATAATGATTTCTCCACTTTTAAATGTGAGTTCATTATCCTCGACAGCTTCAAAATCGTACAGCGCCCGCACTTTCCGTGCCATTTTCTGACTCTCATTGTGCGAGTCCACAGATGGATACAAGGCTTTTGTTTCTGCCGGCTGCTGCTTCTGCTCTTGTAAGGACAACTCGATTGCTGTTATTTCAAAGAGATAAAGTACATTTGAATCATCTATGTATTAAATGTAAAAGTTAAACACTTATTCAATGCAAACTGAGACTTAAAGTGACACAGCAGAGGATCCAAACATTGTATAATTTTACTCTATAAGAAATAAGTACTTTATCAGATGAATGATTTCAAAAAAGTATTTTCCTTTAGTACAATAAGAAGATAAGCCATTCTGATCCACCCACAGAGGTTGAAAAAGTGTGGTTATTGTGGTCAATTAAGGACATTTCCCTTCATGGTTTTCTGTGCAATCAACTGGGTGTAGGCATGCATAGTGTCTTTTTATGTAGATAACGGGGCTCTATATAAGCACAAAGCAAATTTTTTTACAGAAAATTTTAGTTAGTGAAGACCTTGCTTTTGGATAGAAATTCACTAACTAAAATCTTCTGTAAAAATATGCTCTGTGCTTATATAGAGCCTTTTAGAATTTGACGAATTGCAATTTAATAAGGCTGTAATTGTTTATAGTCTGCAGAGGAAAAAAGAAAGGCCATTGACCCAAGAAGCATGCCTGGGGCCTCATTCTATTAGCGGCCGCAGCCGTTGCGGGGCCGCAAGGACCGGCCCGCAAGCTATTCGGCTATTCTATTCCCTTACGGCCGGGGGCTCCGGCAGGCTTGCGGCCGGTGCCTTGCTATCTCTTGCGGCCGCTCGCGCCAGAGGAAGGCCTTTGATCTAAAACGGCTGCAAGAGTTTCGGCCGTAAGAAATTCCTATTTGCAATTCAATTGCTCCGGGAACCCTCTCTGCAAGGCTAAAAACTAACCGCAGCTTACTTGCAGGAAAGAGGTCTCGCTAGCACCAATTAAGCACATAAAATAGCTCAAATAAAGCCATCCTGCACTTTAAGAAGACTATAAAGGGATTTTAGGTGTTAGAAAAAATAGCACATAATTATCCTGTACTCAAATCCGTAAAATATATATTTTTTAATATCCGTAAAATATCCATGTAAAAAGTCCATAGGGCTTGGAGCACCTCAGACATGCCCACGCCGCAGCCGGAAAATAAACAGTTAATTTGAACTCGGGTTTGGGCAGATGTGCAAGCTTGAGAGTGGGTTACCTTTAATCCTCATGTCCCCCAATATGATCCCTAGCATTTACGGAGCTGTACAGTGCAGGCTTGAATTTATTTTTGAGTTTTTAGATTTGAGAGATTACGGCCGGTCCCAAGATATGCGGCCGGCCGTAAGAGGAGATCCTTGCGGGGCCGTATAATAGAATCGCGAGTTAACTGAACCCCCGCAAGGAATCGCAGCCTTACGGCCGATTTACGGCCGATAATAGAATGAGGGCCCTGGTCTTTTGCTCTGGCGCCGACTTTCACTGAATTTAATGACCAAGAAAGGAAAATTCCTAGTATTAGATGTTCTCTTTATGCGAACAACAATAAAGTGAAATCTTGATTACTTAATTTCCCAACACAATTATATGGCCACACCCACAGGGGAGGGGCTTCACATAACCGGTATCACATGCTGCAAATATGTAGACAGTGTCAGTATTTTATGTTCACCGGTACTTAAAGCCACTGAGAATTCTGCCGCTTTATAAATAAATAAGAATTATAATTAAAATCTCATGCATTGTCGCAGCGGCTATTGCTAGGAACAACCAGTAACTTTACACTCCAGTTATGCGGATTAGTGCAATGCTTTGTTAAACCGGTCTGTTAGCGCTGCTATCCCCCAGTGACAATACAGAAAGGTGAACAAGCAATAAGGTTGCATCTTCTGAAGCTTCTGGCAGCGTGACTCAGCTCCTTCTGAGGAGGGCACAGCTCCCAGATTAATTTGCTTTCCAAGGCGACTCGTGACTCACTGTATGAGTCATCATTAAACTTTCTGATTTAAGTGGAAAAGCTGCATGAATATTTTTGCAGAGATATCAAACACTTGAATCTCATGTATTATTCACTAATGGATAGAAGTTCTAATAAACATTTTATGAATATAGTTCCACGTTTGCTCGTTCTTCTACAATTAATACTATAGAAATAATTTAAATGGGCACAGTGAAGTCCCAGTTATTGCAGAAATGAAAAGTGCATGTATAAATCATTCTAATAGATACATGTTTAACTTTCTATGCGTTTTTTTTTTCTATTTATTTATTTCCAACCCATCATCAGTTATTTTAGTTAATCCTATTGATGTTAAGCATTTTAGGCATAAATTACATTAAAAGTTCTTAATTCTCTGCTAGTCACTTCATCTACGTTAATTAAATTAACTGTCGTAGTTGTTTGTATTAAAATCTTACATTTTTTTTTTTTTAAATCAGTCAAGGGGCAGTAGCTTTCTCTGCTTAGATACCGTGTACCTAGAGTTTTCACACTCAAATAGCCAATTCTGATTGGCTAATGTGTTATTGTCATATATTTCCGCTAAGCAGAAGCATAAGAAAGCACGTTAACAAGACGACGGATAAAGCAGAAATTTTGGGCGGCATCTCCTCAGAGGAGGGTTTTGTTTTTTTTGTTTGGCTGGATGTGCCAGAAGATGAAGACAGAGTGTTTCCATCAAGATGGATGTATTAGTGGAAGTGCACACTTATCCAGGGCTGAAGAGTGAAGAGTAGGATCTCATAAATCATTGCTGGGCAAGTTCTCCAAGAAGGATAATCTATTAAGTAATACCATTTTCTCATAAGGTTTATTTATTTTATTATGGAAGGGTTATGGCGTCTTCGAGGTCCATAGGGACCCCATTGCGATAGCTTGGTATATCATAGTGGTCCGTGTGCACACCCATGGTAAGGGCTTTACGCTACATGCCATGGGGTCCATATGGACTCTCATGGAGATAGATAGATGCCACATAGGAGTCCACGGGGACCAACATCTAGTAGATTATACCTAGGAGTCATGGGAGTCAGTAAGAACGGCCTGTGGGACAGTTACTATTTAAGGTGGGTGTGTGTAGGTAAAGGGGCTAATGAGGGATTCAAAACAAGGGGTGGAGGAGGGCTGGTGGCCTTCCCAGCTGTTGCGGGGGTTCCAGGGACACTGACATATTTTAAATTAAATTGTAGCAGGACAAAGGTAGAGGGGTTTATATAATGTCAATGAAAAATACAATGCAAGCTTGATATGACAGACGCTTATCCTCTGCAGCGTTCTGTGCTGTTATTTTTACATTCAGTATATCGGCTTCCCTCTAATGCTTATTATTGCTTTGGAAATGTAGTATCATTATCAGTGAACCAATGCAAAGAAATTAAAGTCATTAGGTTATCCTGCCAATAAACATACCTTTAGCAATATCTTCATCCTCTTTGTTTTTAGTGGGTAATGTCCCATTCTTAGGAGTACTTGAAGCACTCTGTGAATTAACAATTACATTTTAGAACATGCATTACTGAGATGTGAAGAAAAGCAGATGGTATTAAGGATTAAGTGGAGCAGTGATTGCTATTGCCCACTATTCAGCCATGAAATGTAGCCAGATAGATTGTACATAATTGGCATACTAAATAACCGTACCTGAGATCCTGATGTAGGAAATGATATTCCCTCCTCCTTCAGAGATTTGATTGTGGCCGATATGAGACTAAACTGAGGATCCTTCTGGAATTCTTCTGACCACTCAACCATTAAAGCCTTCAGCTTCTCACACACCTTTGGATGTGCCTACAAGTATAAATAGTAAAAATAATAAGGTAACAAAATGGAACATAAAAATATTCTTTAAAGCTTCTTTTTTGAATTTTTTATAATTTCTTTCGACAAGGCTTATCCAACCTTAGAGGGATGGATTTAGGCCACAAATTTCATGTTTTCCCTAGGTCAGCAAAGGTATTTAAATCACAAAGGCTTATCTACCTGTATTAAAAGTGACTCAGCAAGAGTACTAGTTATGGCAGAAATAAAAAAAAAAGCTGAACACTTTTTGAAAAGTTCATAGCATAAGATGAAATTTGTGTTAGTTGTTAAAATGTTGCAATGATTTGTGTACTGACTAGAAATGGAGAGGGGAAATGGGGGCAGGATGATGAGGGCTATGGCATCAGGGTGAGTGACAGAGTGTGAGTATTAGTTTTATTATATATTTTGCATGCACATAATAAGCAAAATGGCCCTGTTAGACTATATATGTCTTGGAAACAGAAAACAAGTATAAAAGAGACTAGGTGAATGTCAAGGCACAGATATAGAATGTCAAACCCTTACAACAGTTTGGAAAAGAAAAATGGATGCAACAAGATATATTGTGTCTGCCTAGAAACTGAATTGTAAGGAAAAAAAATAAATTGCTTAAAAAGTTACTATAAAAATTATCATAACAATGTAATAAATATTTAGTCCCAAGGCTAAAAAAAAAAATTATAGTGCACATTTTTTTTTTCTCCTGTAAAATGAAAACATTAAAGTTCTAGTGTAAAAAAAAATGTATTTCATATATATTTTCCACAGCATAACAAATATTTGCAAAACTGCTGTTATTAATAAATGTCTTGCAATTAATAGATCGATTAAATGATAGATGTTACAGAATACGCTATTCAGAATAAAAATAGGTTCTTTACAAAAAAGCAATTCTAAAGCGAATGCACAACCTACCTTATTTATAGTGCTTCGTACTTCACTTGCAAAATCTCTTGAACAGATTTCTAAATGAAAAATCTTTCCGCAGTTTGACACGCAGGCTCCTAACAGCTAAGGATACATAGAGACAAATCATTATAAATATTTCATATTATAAACATAGTCATTAGTCATTAAATATAGAAGATGCTAAGACTTGTGACGTTTATGAAAATGTGTGGAAAGCAGATCCTACTTACAGTCACAGCCTGCAGAGCCACGTGGGGGACTTTGTGATTCACTCTTTTCATTATGGCTTTAAGTCCGTCTTTTGCACTGGAAAAAATATAGACTTGTTTATAAAATGTGTTAGAGGGATTCCTCAGCTCACTAATGAGCAGATTTTGTTTTTGCAGACTAATTGCCTGCAGCAGATAAAAATAAAAAGAACATCATCATCATCATACAGCTAACAAAATGGACGATCCCCTTGGGTACTTTTACATGCATTCTGAATGCTTTCATTTAACCAGACACAGTCACATCAGTTGTGACTTGAAGCTCTGTGTAGAGTATGTCAAAGGGAAAGTCCTGTAATACTGTGGGTCACATACAGGCTGAAGTTATCTATATTAAACATTTTGTACAAGCTTGAAAAGTGATATCAACGTATCAGTATGAATGTTCAAGAGGATTGAAGGATCCATGGAAGTATAACAGTAAGATAAAAAAAAGATAATACTCCGGGCTGTGAACCAACTTAAAACCAAACATTCTCCATAATTAAAATTTTTGTATTTTCTTTGATTATATAGAATTATTTAGTTTACCCGTTGTAGTATCAGCCTTACACATATTATTTCAGTTTTTTAAATAATAAATGTTGATGTCTTTGTTGGACCCTGGGGGCTTCTATGATACTTTGGTGGAAGTTGTGAACTTGAGAGCACGGATTACATTTCTGGAGAGCAATGTTTGCATTTCCTGATGCAAACAGCCTGCTTCTGGGCTTATCATGAGGTAGGGCTACAGTGTTAATTTCAGTCAAATTCAGTAATTTAACATTTTCACTTCTCCCTGTTCCTCCCCCCCCCCCCCCCACGCTACTCCCTCCATTGATATATTTAAAAAAACACACCCCTGTTACCAGCTCTCAGGAAGCAATGTAACAAAGACTAAATCGATTACTGTTCATACACAGCTGCTAATGTTAGTTTAAATAAAATCAACAATTGCCTTTTTATCTTAAACTACAGTGAACCTTAAAAAAAAAATATATATATAAAAAAAAAATATATATATATATATATACACACACACATATATACATACACAAAGTGCCATGTAGAATGTTAACTCAATGATTTTTGGTTTGTGCATTATGCATGTCTAAAAACAAATTCTATTGTTGTATATCTTAAAACTTTATTAACAGTTCTATGAATGGCCAATACTTGGTTGCAATAAGAAAAGAAAAAAAATAGAATTATTCATAAAAAGGAGCATAAGATGTCATATTGGTCAATATACAAAGTGAACATACTAATTATTACAGTGTAGATATAAAAACTTACCCATTTGGTGTATTCAAAATTTTGTCACAAATGTCCATAATAAGACCCCAGTCCTCACTGGTGTTATATTCATTTGTGGCTTTTTCTAAAAAGACAAGAGAAGTATAAAACACGTCAAAAAAGATCATGAATATATTGCAGAACTGCGCACATCTGTAAATCTGTACCTACAAACCTCAGGGTTTAGCGATTATCCCACACAAAAAAAAGCCTTATAGGGTTAGGAAACTGCTAATTATATATATATATATATATATATATATATCATGAATTAAAAATATTGTGTTTCAAAAATTAAACAAGTTAATTTGCATGAAAATTAACGCCATGGAATTTAGAAATCAAGCAATGAAGGAGCCCTGGAGCCGCCGGATGTGCTGTGCGCCATTAGATTCAAGGTGGGACAGCAGGTGGAAAATGTGCTGCTTAAAGAGACTCTAAAAACACTTTTTTTCTTTGTTTCATCTTATATTGAGTGTTTGATAATGAACCACTGTGTGTTTTTCTTTATTTCAACTAATTCTCTAAAAGCAGAACACATAGATTCAAATGCTTAAAGGGGATGGAAGGTTCCTGGAGTTCACTAGGCATATAATATCCCTGTTTATCTATTTATTTTTATGCACTTCATTTTATTAAGAAGGGATTAAAAGCTCTGCTTTTTCTGCAAGCCCTTATAATAAGTAGTATGGCCAGAATGGCATAACAGATGAGACTTGACAATAACGTAAGCCATGCCTTAGAATACAGGAGCCTCAAAAAAATTCTACATATTTCAGAAATGACTTACTGCAGAAAAACATTGTCATCGTATTGCCAGTTTTTAATGTTCTTTAAAATAAAAACAACTTTATGTTGTGGTGACAGAGCCCCTCTAACAAGCAAATCGTTACTACAGTAGCACACAGGACAGGAGATACCGGGTGTCCTTAATTCCAGGACTCATTCCAAACAAGATGAGAAACTATTTCTCTACTTACTGAAGACAGACCAAAAGTACATTTAATGCAGATTAAAAGGCCAAAATATATGTTGTTGGATAATGGTGTCCAGTTACTGTAACCTTTCCTAATGTAGAGATAGATAATAACAGTCCTTGAGTGCTAGACTAGGTGCACAGGTGAGGCAATAAACAGGAAAATCCTGTAATCCAGGCCTATGAATAGCACTCAACCCTTAAGCTTTTTGCCTCTTTTTTTTTTTTTCAACCAAATATGGAACACAGTTTTTTATTCCTTTAAAAGAGAATGTATCTGCACAAAGCATACTGTAGTACGTATGTCTCATTGGCAGACAAGTGTGACTCATACAGCTATATTACTGTTCATTGGCTGACAGGGGCAAACCCTTCAGAACATATGAATCAGTTTATAGTGCTTTAAAATCTTCTTTTGAAAAAGAAAACACTACAACAAATATCCTTTTTCAGATGCAACAAATGTCCTGTTAAAATGGCACAGGAGCTCCATATTTGCTTTTGGGAAACTAATGGAGCAAATATTTTGATATAACAAACTGTCTTTAATTACATTAACCAGTCAGTATTTAACAACAATAACTTATAAAGGCTTCCTCCAATCTTCTCTTTTCCCATTTAGTAATATTTACACATTGTCACTAATACTGTAATAGATTTATTTTTTATTTTTTTAAAAGAGCTATATAATGTAATATATGTTTGACCTGCATTGGTTTGATAATATTTATACAGAGAAATATGTAACACTTGTTTAAGATAAAGTTGTTCAAATTCATAACGTTTGTCATAATTACAAGAATTCTTTGTATTATAGGATACATATTTTCTTCTAAATAAAACTGTAATGTTAATAAAATATATACATGTGTTTTGAATAAAACATTTCATTTAGATACATGACAGAAATGATATGTGCCTAGTGTTCCTTTACAATAACCCATAGGTTAATATAAACACGTCCTGATATTTATTCACAGCTTTTGCACAATCAAAATATTTAAGTAATTCAAGTTTAAACAAACTTCCTGCCATACTTTTCATATTTCAACATCTTCCCTGCAGCAAGGAAAGTATAACAAAAATGAAAATAAAAATAGAGGGAATTTCAAAAACATCCAGGAGAGAAAAACATTTGAAATGAAGATCATCACGTTCTTCAGCACTAAAGATACAGGACTTAATATGTACGGTAGTTTATTGAAGGATAGTGATCATATGATGCCATTTATTATCACATAGTTGTTTGGCTCCTATTTAAATTATAGTGATAACAGAAATCATGCAAATTACCCTGATCAAAAGTTTGCATACCCATAGTTCTTAATACTGTGTATTGCCCCCTTTAGCATCAATGACAGCATGCAGTCTTTTGTAATAGTTGTCTATGAGGCCCCTAATTCTTGCAGGTGGTCTAGCTGCCCATTTGTCTTGGCAAAATGCCTCCAGGTCATGCAAAGTCTTTGGTCATCTTGCATGAACGACACGTTTGAGATCTCCACACAGATGATATTAAGGTCAGGTCACACCCCACCAAAACATCAGTGAGCCACCACCGTGATTCACAGTGGGGATGGTATTGTTTTCACTATAGATAGGCTTTGTTGACCCCTCTCCAAACATAGTGCTTATGGTTGTGACCATAAAGCTCTATTTTGGTCTCATCACTCCAAATTATAGTGTGCCAGAAGCTGTGAGGCGTGTCAAGGTGTTGTCAGGCATATTGTAACCGGGCTTTTTTGTGGCATTGCCGCAGTAAAGGCTTCTTTCTGGCAACTCGACCACGAAAAGCATTTTTTGTTCAAGTATCGTCGTGTTGTGCTGCTTGAAACAACCACGCCGTCTTTTTCCAGAGTAGCCTGTATTTCTCCTGAGGTTACCTGCGAGTTTTTTCTTTGTATTCCGAATAATTCTTCTGGCAGTTGTGACAAATCTTTCTTGGTCTACCTGACCTTGGCTTGGTATCAAGAGATCCCCACATTTTCCAATTCTTAATAAGTGATTAAACAGTACTGACTGGCATTTTCATGGCTTTGGATGTCTTTTTATTTACTTTTCTATCTTTATGAAGTTCCATTACCTTGTTACACAGGTCTTTTGTCAGTTCTTTTCTGCTCCCCATGGCTCAGTATCTAACCTACTCAGTGCATCTACGTGAAAGCTAACAAACTCATTGACTAATTATACACAGACAATAATTGCTATTTATAAAGCCATAGGTGTGGGTATGTAACGTTTAATTGCCATTTTAACCTGTGTGTGTCACCTTGTGTGTCTGTAACAAGGCCAAACATTTAAGGCTATGTAAAATTTTGATCAGGGCCATTTGGGTGATTTCTGCACAACTGTATATACCCTTCTGGATTGTTACCTTGTTGTGGTCATGGGGCTTGTGTACCTTAATGAAGCTATGAAACTGTGAGCTATACCATGTAGGGTCACCCATTCTATCACAACTTATTCCTCCATTCTCTGCCACACGTATCTCAGCCCTCACACATATTTTCAACCTTTCCCTTGACACTAGCAAGTTTCCTTCTTTAAAACATGCCATAATTACAGCCATTCTTAAAAAAAACCTTAACTGATCCAGCTTCTGCATCGAACTATTGCCCTATCGCTCTACTTCCTCTGGCTTCCAAACTGCTTGAGTGACTCGTTTACAACCGTCTTACCCACTTTATTTTTTCCAACTCCCTCCTTGATCCCTTCCAATCTGGTTTCCAACCTCAACACTCAACAGAAACAGCTCTCCCTAAAGTAACTAATTACTTGCTGAACGCCAAGTCAAAGGGGTCACTGGATCTCTCTGCTGCCTTTGACACTGTTGACCACCCGCGTCTCATTCAAATGATCTGTTCTCTTGGCATCCATGACACAGCTCTCTTATGGTTCTCATCCTACCTTGAAGACCAAACATTTAGTGTCTCCTTCTCTGGCACCTCTTTTTCGCCTTGCCCTCTGAACACTGGCGTAGCCCATTGTTCTGTCCTTGGCCCCCTCCTTTTCTTCATCTATACTTCTTCCTTTGGTACCCTAATAAAATCTTTTGGTTTTCAATACCATCTATATGCAGATGACACTCAAATTTGCCTCTCAGCACCAGATCTATCTCCCTCTATCCTAGCACAAGAGGCAAGCTGCCTCTCTAGTGTATCCTCCTGGATGTCATCCTGTCAACTCAAACTAAACATGTCAAAGACTGAGCTCTTAATCTTCCCACCCTCTACCACAGCTTCCACTCCACATATATCTCTCACTGTTGACAATGCCATCATCACTCCCATCTCCCAGGCCCTTTGTCTTGGGGTTCTGTTGGACCCTGCCCTCTCTTTCACTCCTTTACATAAAATCCTTAACAAAATCCTGTCTTTTTCACCTAAAAAACATTGCCAAATTACATCACTATCTCACACAAGACACCACTAAAATTCTAATCCACTCTCTCAACATCTCGCCTTGATTACTGCAACGCTCTCCTTGCTGGCCTCCCATCCCCGGTCTCTCTCTCCACTCCAATCCATACTGAATGCCTCCGCTAGACTCATCCACCATACTCAACATTCTGTATCTACAGCGCCTCTCTGTCAGTCACTCCATTGGCTTCCTGTAGCCTCCAGAATAAAATGTAAAATTCATGATCCTAACATATAATGCCCTCATCAATAATGCACCCTCTTATATCTCTTCTCTCATCTCTAAGGAAACCCCCAACTGCCCTCTCCGCTCTGCTAACGACCTTCTTCATTCATGCTCTTATCACCTCCTCTCACTTTTGTCTTCAGGACTTCTCGTGCTGTACCAATTCTTTTTAACTCCTTGCCTCGCTCCACTAGACTATCCTACTGCCTCAAATCCTTCAAACACTTACTAAAACTCATCTGTTTAAAGAAGCCTATAACATCCAACCCTAATATACACATCACATCTATAATCCTTCTATACCTCTCCTATACCCTATAGATTGCAAGTCTGTGAGTTTTCAGTCTTATGTTCTTTAGGTAGAGCTCTGTGTACTCTTGATTTTAAGCTCAAAGACAAAGCCCTCTACTCTTTTCTTCATTTTGTAATATGGTTTTGACTTGAACTTACCCCTGTATAGCGATATGGAATATGTTGGCGCGTTACAAATAAAGGAAATAATCATATTAATAGTGATTATAATAATAATAATAATAATTATACATTTACTACTTAAAAGTTATTCAGTTTGTGCTTTAGATGATGTGACTACAGATAGAGAGCTTGGTTCCAGTGCAATAATTATTATTTAAAATAAATGCTATTTCCCAATCCCATAGGAAATATCTAATTAAATTTCATTACACTGAGCAACCACATTATGTTCTGAACAAACACACATTACTTACAAACACTGTCACAAAGCAGGTCATTAAAATACTGTTACTCAAGTACTGAGGGAACTTTTCTACAGGTTACGGCAGGGATTTCAAAATGTTTGCTCAGAAACTCCTAGAATATTTAAAGGAATATGGAAGTTTTCTGTATGTTACTAGGTATATAATATACCTGTGTATTGGTTTACTTTATAAGCCCCTCTTAATACAATAAAGTACTTAAAACTACCTAAAATCTAATGAAAAGTTGTGGTATAGTTCTACCCACTGCAGCACATGCAGACACAGACTCTGTAGTACTGACAGTGTAGTGTCCTAGCCTACCAGGCACCACATCTCAGCTGCACCATGCTGAGAGATGGTCACTTATTGGTTAGTATGAGACACTGCACAGTAAATACAGCAGAGTCTGTGTGCTCTGATTTTAGGCAGTAAAACGGATCCTATACGAACTTCATAAACAAATAAAGAACATAAAAGTAAATAGATACACAGGGATATTATATTATATAGCTAGTAACAACAAGGAACCTTCCATATAATTTTAAGTGTGTTTTAAGGAAAGCTTAACGAAACATAAGATTAGTACAATCTATTCCAAAAGTAGTAAACAATCATTTAGCTTACTTTATCCTAAACAGTATGCTTAAACTCACAGGGACTGACTGACAATTATTAACTTGGAGGGCCAAATGGTCCATGATCCAGTGACCCTTTATGGGACAAGCCATGTTTGATCACGACAAGCACCAGCTTACCCCTGGGCCAGATAGGATTTCACCCCCTTTTTGATCACTGACTTTTCAGTAACACCCCGGTCCCCAATTCCTTGAGGCACCTAAGTGTGCCCTAGATACTGTCTTCAAGTCACCAATAAGATGTTCTATTTATTTACTGTACTACTGTAAGGTGGAGGCTTCTATCAGTCTTTAGCCCACCATATATTAAATGATTGTTGCACGAAGTAGAACAATACACCAGTGTCACACATTGTAATGACCTACAAACAAAGTGTCCGTACATGTGCACATACAGAGTGCCTAATCTACAAGTAAAACCACTTCCTATCAGAACATCTTCTGACAACAAACAAATACTTGAGCCAAGTCCCTGCTACATTCCAGATTGGATCGGTTTTAATGATACTGAAAACAAGTGTGTGACTTTACACAGGGTGCCATATAAGGTTTGCCTGTCCCAATTTACTAGAGATAAAGTGACATGTTTTAGTATTAAAATAAACTACCTTAGTGTTTCTTTGCATATCTGATCATTTTATTAACAAGGGCATAAAAGCTCTGTTTTTACTCACTGAAACATGCAAATGTCCACATCCAGCAGTTCATGAACACAGTGTTTCTATTGGTACTAGATGTACTAGCCAATGATGTTTAGTTATGTTTGGACCTTGAGTGTTAGACAAGCGCAACTCGTGTGCGCGCACCGCGATCGCGTTCCATTCAGGTCCTAAATAAGCAGTGCTGTGTCCACTTAAGGTGGATTACTACAGTTAGAACAATCATACAGAAGCAGAAAGAGTGTTATAGATTGTGGAGGCAGAGCTCAGAATGGGGGACCCGTGGGAGGTAGAAGCCCCACCCCTCGGTCCCCCATTCTGAGCTCCTACCCACCCCCCACCCCACACACACACACACACACACACACTACCTATAACACTCTTTCTGCTTCTATATGATTGTTCTAACTGTAACTGTAGTAATCCACCGTAAGTGCACACAGCACTACTCACTCAGAAAATGAATAGAATGCAATTGCAATGCGCGCATACATGTTGCGCTAGTCTAACACGCAAGGTCCTTATGTTTGTTATGTTTATCTGGATCACCATCAACACAATGAGACCAGAAAAGGGTTCTGTAAGTGTAAAACATCCCTTATATACATGTACTTGTGATCACACCACATTCCGTTTTATTTAGTTTCATTGTGAACAAATATACCACAAATAATATACAGTGCTAAAATATTCCTGCACCAAGGACCCAAAATATATAAATAAAAATGTTTTGCAATCACTGGACGTCTTGGGGAATCAGGGTCAATCCTGGGGCACACTTCTTTGATCACTTGATTGTTGCTTTTTCCTTGAAGTATTTGGCAACAAGAACAACTGGTATATATCGTATAAATGTACTTACACTATAGTATAGATATTACTGTCAAACTAAACGTAATATTACTGATGGTATTGGTACTTCAGGATTCACATACTGAATAATCCAGGACACTTTAATATCTAGAACCAGACACTGAAATTTAAGATCTAATATCCACAGAATCAGACATTATAATACCGACCCCTGCAGTGCTGTGTATTGTTCAGCCCTAAAAATACTGATGACACCAGGGGTTACATATCAACTAATCTAGAATTAGAAACTCAAACATCCACAACCAGAGATAATAGCTAGTCCTGATGATGTATCTCACACCGCTCTATCCCCGTATTACATGTATTCTCCAATCCAGACCTCACTCTCAGCAGTGCTGTGTATTTCCTACTCTAGAGCTCACTTCCCCGGCAGTGCTGTGTATTCCCTACTCTAGAGCTCACTTCCCCGGCAGTGCTGTGTATTCCCTACTCTGCAGCTCACTTCCCCGGCAGTGCTGTGTATTTCCTACTCTAGAGCTCACTTCCCTGGCAGTGCAGTGTATTTCCTACTCTAGAGCTCACTTCCCTGGCAGTGCTGTGTATTTCCTACTCTAGAGCTCACTTCCCCGGCAGTGCTGTGTATTTCCTACTCTAGAACTCTCATTGCAGTGTAATTCCTAATCTAGAACCCACAACCCAGCATTGTTAGGTCCTACTATAGAACTCTCTCATTGCTGTGTATGTCTTCCTATAGAGCTCACTATCCCAGCACTGCTATATATGTCCTACTCTAGAACTCTCTCAACCCCCTCTGTATTGCCTACTCTAGCACAACCTCAATGCTCTGTATTCCTTATTCTAGATCTCCCTCTCATTGCTCTGTATTCCCTATTCTAGATCTCCCTCTCAATGCTCGTTATTCCTTATTCTAGATCTCCCTCTCATTGCTCTGTATTCCTTATTCTAGATCTCCCTCTCATTGCTCTGTATTCCTTATTTTAGATCTCCCTCTCATTGCTCTGTATTCCTTATTCTAGATCTCCCTCTCATTGCTCAGTATTCCTTATTCTAGATCTCCCTCTCAATGCTCTTTATTCCTTATTCTAGATCTCCCTCTCAATGCTCGTTATTCCTTATTCTAGATCTCCCTCTCATTGCTCTTTATTCCTTATTCTAGATCTCCCTCTCAATGCTCTTTATTCCTTATTCTAGATCTCCCTCTCAATGCTCGTTATTCCTTATTTTAGATCTCCCTCTCATTGCTCTGTATTCATTATTCTAGATCTCCCTCCCATTGCTCATGAATTATTCCTTATTCTAGATCTACTTCTCCGTGCTCTTTATTCCTTATTATAGATCTCCCTCGCATTGCTCTGTATTCCTTATTCTAGAGCTCTCTCATTGCTCTGTATTCCTTATTCTAGATCTCCCTCTCATAGCTCTGTATTCCTTATTCTAGATCTCCCTCTCATTGCTCTGTATTCCTTATTCTAGATCTCCCTCTCAATGCTCGTTATTCCTTATTCTAGATCTCCCTCTCAATGCTCGTTATTCCTTTTTCTAGATCTCCCTCTCATTGCTCTGTATTCCTTATTCTAGATCTCCCTCTCATTGCTCTGTATTCCTTATTTTAGATCTCCCTCTCATTGCTCTGTATTCCTTATTCTAGATCTCCCTCTCATTGCTCAGTATTCCTTATTCTAGATCTCCCTCTCAATGCTCGTTATTCCTTATCCTAGATCTCCCTCTCAATGCTCGTTATTCCTTATTCTAGATCTCCCTCTCAATGCTCGTTATTCCTTATTCTAGATCTCCCTCTCAATGCTCGTTATTCCTTATCCTAGATCTCCCTCTCATTGCTCTTTATTCCTTATTCTAGATCTCCCTCTCATTGCTCTTTATTCCTTATTCTAGATCTCCCTCTCACTGCTCAGTATTCCCAACTCTAAATCTCCCTCTCAAAGCTCTATGCCAGGCTGCCTCTCACTCACCCACATCCTGGTCAAAAGGGTTAGAGCCGAAGAGCGGCATGTCTGTGCTGGGCCCGGTGTCTTGGTGCTCTGGCTCCGGCCTACTCCTGTCAGACTCTTCCTGCTCTGGCTTCCCCGTCACAACATCGAGCCGGACTGGCTTCCGTGTGTGAGGGGCTGTCCGGCGCGATGCCTGACGGGAACACCCGGAAAGTAGCGCTTTACTATCAGCCATCTCGATCACGCTATCCCACATTCGTGCTCGGATTACACCATCCTCCCGCGGATTATTTCCTTTGATTCAGGACTTTTTTTGTAACTTTACTTTTATTCAGGCAGCGACGTAGACCCTAAATCAGAGGTCCTTTAGTATCTGGGGTCCTCAGCAGAAGGAAGGGCAGGCAACTCATAATATGAATGTCACGTGACTTACGTCATTCACCAACCTAGGCTCTGTGACGTCAGTGATTATCAGGATGACGTCATTGTTGCCTAATACTATTTTGTACCTGGTTTTCTTTACTTTTCGTCACATTATTATATTATACAGCCACATGATATATTTTCTGGGTGTTTCAATCGTTTTGCTGCCAGATAAGTGCAATTAATTATAAATTAAATGTCCATGTATATTAGCACTGCTGCTCTACGTCACTTGGTGCACGTCATTGTATTGTAAGGATATTTATATAACACAGGTATTCCTTCATCTGCTTGTTTGCAGTGTTGGGGGTCTGTAGGTCCTGCAAGAACCACAAATAACAAGCACCCTCTAACTGCAATATAACTCATTGCATTAGCCAGTTACGTGTAAGCGTATTCCTTTGAGTTCTTGATACATTATAATATATAAGGTAAAACAGTAGGATTTCTTATCACAATAAAAAGACATGTATGAACATTTAGAGGGAGCTTGTTATTTTTGGTCAATGCAGGACCTGGATAGTTGGCCACAAGTTCATCCAGTATGTCATTAATGGACCTCTAACTTTTAGTGAGAAACTCGATGCTTTCCTGGCCTTCCTGAATGCCATGTTCTTCCAGTTGTTGGAGGTCCTCATTGGTAAGGCTCTCGTCTGAAGATCGCAGCAACTTACATAGTTACATAGTTACATAGTATTTAAGGTTGAAAAAAGACTTTCAGTCCATCAAGTTCAACCTTTTAAGATCTCCTCTGATCTGCAATATGCGGATTAACTATTAATTCATGAGTTGTTAATTAATTATTAATCAATTATTTCATGTATTTTTTTATTTTTTTATTATTATTAATTAGCCCAGAGGAAGGCAAATAGAAAAAAAAAAAAAAAACTCTCTCTAATTATCCATGATAACCCTGAATACCCTTTTTAATTAGAAATAAATCTAGGCCCCTTTTAAAGTTATCTATCGAATCCGCTGTCACCACCTCTTCTGGTAGAGAACCCTTTTCTTTCTTTGAGGTGGAATGTTTTAACTTCTAACCTCAAGGGATGTCCTCTTGTCAGTTGGAAACCTCTTGGCACAAAAAGCTCCCCTGATAAATCTTTATACTGACCCTGGATGTATTTATATAAGGTAATCATATCTCCTCTTAGACGCATTTTTTTTAGAGAAAATAAGTTTAATTTTGTTAGTCTTTCTTCATAACTTAGCCCCTCCATTCCCCTTATTAGTTTTGTAGCCCTTCTCTGTACCTTTTCCAGGTCTAAAATGTCCTTTTTATGAAGTGGTGCCCAAAATTGTACTCCATATTCCAAATGAGGGCGTACTAGAGATTTGTATAGTGGCAGAATTATATTTGCTTCCCTGGCTTCTATACCCTTCTTAATACATGCTAATATTTTATTTGCCTTTGCAGCTGCTGCTTGGCATTGAGCACTGTTACCTAGGTGGTTGTCCACAAGCACTCCCAAATCCCTTTCAATATCTGATACACCTAGATTTGCTCCATTAAGATTATAAATTGCTATTTTTCCTTCCCAGATGCATAACCTTACATTTATTCGTATTAAATCTCATCTGCCATTTAGATGCCCATTCCTCAATTTTATGTAAATTCTCTTGGAGGGAAAGCACATCATTTTCTGATTTAATTACCTTGCACAACTTTGTGTCATCAGCGAAAAGGGAGACCCCACACTCCAATCCTACCTCTAAGTCATTAATAAATATGTTAAAAAGGAGAGGACCTAATACTGAACCCTGAGGAACCCCACTTACCACATTAGATCAATCGGAGTATGTTCCATTTACAACAACCCTTTGCTTCCTGTCTTTTAGCCAGCTCTCAATCCATGAGCAGATATTTACTGCAATTCCTGTATCCCTCAGTTTGCCCAATAGTCTCCCATGTGGCACTGTATCAAAAGCCTTTGCAAAATCCAAAAAGACTACATCCACTGAGTTGCCTTGATCCAGGTTCCTACTAACCTCCTCATAGAAACTAATTAGATTTGTTTGACATGACCTATCCCTCATAAACCCATGTTGACTCCTACTTATAATCCTGTTCAAATAGACATATTCTTGTATATTATCCCTTATTACCCTTCTAAAAGCTTCCCCACTACAGAAGTGAGGCTCACTGGTCTATAATTCCCCCGGATTTGCTCTTGCTCCCTTTTTAAATATAGGTATCACATCAGCTTTTCTCCAGTCATCTGGTAGAGACCCTGTGTTGAGTGAATCTTGAAAAATTAAATATAATGGTTTGGCTATTACAGAACCCAGTTCCCTTAGTACCCTTGGATGTATTCCATCAGGACCCGGGGCTTTATTAAAATTTATTTTTTCCAACCTCTTTTGGATTACTTCCTGTGTTAACCAATTATTTGGCAAAGGTAGTGTAGCCCCATTATGTTGCAGTGTCCCAAACACTGGTACCTCCCTTGTGAATACCGAAGAAAAGAACCTATTTAACTTATCTGCCTTTTCCTGGTCACTAATTTTCAGATGGCGTGTGTCACATCGTAATGTTCCTATAGCTTCCTTCCTCGCCTTCTTCCCATTAATATACTTAAAAAATATTTTAGGGTTAGTCTTACTCTCTTTTGCAATTAATTTTTCATTTTCTATTTTAGCCAGTCTAATCGCGCTTTTGCAAGCCTTGTTGATTTCCTTGTATTCCCGTAAAGCAGTCTCTGTCCCCTCTTATTTGTATAATTTAAATGCCTGTTTTTTACTCCGTATCTTGATCTTTAAATCATTGTTAAGCCACATTGGATGGGATTTACTCCTTTTTACTTTTATTCCCACACGGTATATGCCGATGTGTATGTATATTTAGTAAGGATTTAAATGTTGTCCATTTATGTTCAGTGTTTTTACCTATCAGTTCTCTGTCCCAGTCTATACTTTGTATTGCTGCCCTTAGACCGTTAAAATCTGCCCTTTTAAAATTAAGAGTTTTTGTTGGCCCCTTAAAATGTTGTTTTTTTAATTCAATCTCAAATGAGACTTGTTGTGATCACTGTTTCCCAAAGGTTGCCCTATTTCAACATTTGATACAATATCAATATTATTTGTAATGAGTAAATCTAAGATAGCTTCATTTCTAGTAGGCTCCTGTATAACCTGGGCCAGATAATGATCCCTGAGTGTACTCAAGAACCTGCTCCCCTTAGCTGAACTGCTGGTCTTAATTATCCAGTTTATTTCAGGGTAATTAAAATCTTCCATTATTAGAACTTGCCCGTGCTTAGCTGCATTTCCAATCTGTAACAATAATTGTATTTCCTCACTTTCAGCTATATTTGGGGGTTTATAGCATACTCATACTAATATTCTTTTGGAATTTGCTGCTCCGCTATTTAACTCTACCCACAAACATTCAACTTTATCACTAGGTCCACCATAAATATCTTCTCTGACTATAGCCTTAAATTCAGGCTTAACATACAGACAAATCCCTCCTCCTCGTTTACCATTGTCTCTATCTTTCCTAAATAGGTTATAACCATCCAGATTAACAGTCCAGTCATGAGATTCATCCCACCACGTTTCGCTAATGCCTATTAAATCCCATTTTTCATTAATTGCTAATAATTCTAACTCTCCCATTTTTCCTGGCAAGCTTCTGGCATTTGCAAGCATACACCTTATGTTATGAGTCAGTAGTTCTGAAGTGCCTGCCACTGAACTTGAATTACTTAGTACTACCTCCCTATTGACTATACTATCCCTCCCCCATCTCCTCCCCTATGAGTTGTTAATTCATCCCTTATACCCTCTACACTTTCTACCCCCCTACTTATATCTAGTCCCTCCCCCCCACCTACTAGTTTAAAAACTTCTCAATGTCCTGGGCGTTGGCATCTTCCAGACCAGCTGTATTGACCAGGTCTACAATTTTTGCAATGATGGACTGTTCAGGTTCCACATCCACAAACAGCTCTGGCCATATCTTACCTCCACACCTCTTTCAGACACTGCTGTGTCACTTCCTTCCAGGACTAATCAATGTTAGTTATGGCTTACATGATGGTATACTTTTTCCAAAAATCCATCATGCATTCTTTGTTTTTGCTGTCTGTTTTGGCAATGAGGTGGCGGAAAGTGCAGCGAAGATAAAGGGACTTGAGGATCACAATGACCCCCCTGATCCATTGGCTGGATTAGTGAAGTAGTGGGTGGCAGGAAAGCTACTTCAAATGGGATACAGCAATCGATCTCAGACATGTCGGTAGGGTGGCTTGGAGTGTTGTCCATCAACAGGAGCGCTTATGCTTCAAATTGTTTACGCCTGAAGTAGAGTTGCACGGATGGACAGAAATGTTTGGTGAACCAGTTTTTGAAGATGTCCTTGGTGTTCCAAGCTTTATGGTTGAATTGCCAAATGACCGGCAAAGGGGATTTTGTAATCCCCTTCATGGCTCTATGTGTTTTGGAATGGTACACCAGCAATGGCTTGATCTTGAAATTGCCACTGGCATTCCCACCCAGAAAAAGGGTTAGACTGTCTTTATTATTATTATTATTATTATTATTACTGGCGACTTGCCAGTCAAAAAATGACAGCAATCAAATGTGTATGTTTTGAATTGTAACCTTTTACTTATCTCTAAAGAAGTACAATTATTATATGAAACATGTTTATTATTTTAACATGCAACTTGTAGGTGACCAACTGTTAAATCAAGAGTAGTAACATTTTATTGTAAGAACAGGTCAACATTGTAATAATGAGTAATGTAAACTGAACATAATGTTTTTTAACATGCAACTTGTAGGTTAACAACTGTTAAACGAAATATATTTTGAATCCAGAGGAAGGCAAACCGTAACAATCCTCCTTGAAACTTAGCCAATTGTATCAAAGGGGGCAAAAAAAATATTCCTTCCTGACCCCATTAACTGGCGATCGGATTAGTCCCTGGATTAATATTTTGCATTGAATGATACATTTACATTGTATATCAAAACCTCCTCCTGTTAACATGAACTTTTAAATATATGCAATTAAACAACTTTGCATTTTTTTTTTAAACTTGTAACATTATAAACAGTAACATAATGAATTAAGATTTAAACTGTGATTGTTGTAAAATGCAAGCAAAGTGTTTTGTGGGGCTAATCATACAAAAAGGCTACTTCCATAAAATTGTAAGCAGTTATTTTGTCGTTGTTGAGTTTTGATGGTTGACATTGGGTTGTTATTGTTGTAATTGTTGAAAATGGCACATAGAGTTTCCTATGTGAAATAGTGGTTCTCTAAAAATAGAACGCGAGACATTAAAGTTCATCCGCGGTGTGTAACCACTGTTCTCTATATGTTTTGCCATTGTATAGATTTTCTTATGGCAATAGTCGGGCTCTAAAAAGAGTCTGAGTGACATAAAATGTCATTCTTGAAATGAAACCACTGTTCTCTATATTTTTTGTTTGTTTTTGTTGTTAAATTGTCGTTGAGGTTATTTTGTTTTTTTGGTTTCTGTTTCTGTGCCATGTCTTGTCTTTGGTGGAATTAAAGTTACAGTACTTCATAGTAGACAATGTTTTTGTTAAAAATGCGTCCATCATCTAATAAATCACCTTGACTATCATTGTTTTCACTGTAAACTTTAATAGCCTGTGCATTCTTGCACCTTGAGAAGGCAACATACAGCTGGCCATGTGCAAATACTGGTTCTTCTAAAAAGATACCCACAGATTTGAAAGTTTGTCCTTTCCATGCCATGCCATGATGATGGGAAATTGTCTCCTTTGAAGTACAAAAGGGAGGCTACTTTCACTTGGTGCCAAATTTATTCTTGGTATGAAAACTCTCTCTCCTTTATGCGTACCAGTTAGAATTTCAGCATCTATTAAATGGTCCTTTAATTCTTGAACAATTAATCTTTTACCATTGCATAGTCCTTTTTTTGGGTTCATATTTCGCAGTAACATGACAATTGCACCTTTCTTAGGCTGCAAAATATGTGGTGGCATTCCAGAAGGAGTTAATGAGTTTATGAATTCAGTAGAAAAGTTTGTCTGACTTTCTTTGTCATCACCAAGTACAGAATCAGCACTGTGATAATTTTTTTGTGGTGCATAATTTTTTTTAAAATATTTGATTATTGAGGAGCAATGCATCCTTATTTTTGCATGTTAGTATTACTTTGTTAGCAAGTTCTTCATAGTCCTCGTTATTTATTGTACTTTCAAATATAGCGGATATAAGATTTTGTTTGCAAATCATATGAGCTGGGATGTGTACAGTGTCATCCGGTAAATTTTGGGTTTTTCTGTTTTTCCTTCTACAATTGTAATGAGCCAATCATTGAAATAATTTTCTCCTTCTGATCTCATATTTTGTTGTAATTGAAGATGGGTAAATAGTTTCCATAGTGTGCTTGTCTTTATACACGTTTATATGTCGGTTCGATTTCCATGTACAACGACAGGTAATGTTTGTCTAAAATCATTGCCACATTACCTTTCCACCAAATGGCAAAGTATTATCCATGACTTCACGAAGCAAACTGTCAATACATTGTAGGGCATAGCACGACATCATTGTAGCCTCATCTATTATAATTAATTTACTTTTTTTTTATTTTTTTTGCTTGTAATGATGTAATTCGAATATCCAAGAGTGATGTTTCCAAAATAGGCACAGTTCTTCCACCTTCTAACAAAAGTGCAGCAATTCCAGTGGTTGCAAATAACAGTGCTATTTGACCTTGTGCTCGTACAAAACTCATTAATAAATGATATAGATACGTTTTTCCTGATCCGCCAGGTCCATCGAGATCGAAATACCGTTCTTTGACCATGTCATCATTGAGGGAATTTTTTATTGCATTAAATGCTTGCAATTGTAATGTATTTAAAGTTGCAAGTCTTTCTTCTGTTCTTTCTCTTTGTAGTTGAGTGTCATATACTTCAAAGTTGATGTCGTCTATAAGACCTAGATCTGGCAGATTAAAACTTGCACAACTTAATCCATGAGTTAAAAAGACCTCTTGGATTTCAATTAATGATTTTAATTGTGCAATTGGTTCATTGTATTGTTGCAAAAAGTCTTCAGCCATAAATTTGTCCCACAAAGCTAATGCATTTGGAGCATTTGAGAAGATATAAATGAATGCAAATTGTTTGACATAGTGCTGCTTCTTCTAGACATCTTTCCCATTCTGTATCATCAGCTAGGAAGTTTCTATGTCGCGCAGCTAAATGAAATGATTCATATACTATGCCATTAGCAGTTCTTAAGTGTTCAAAACTTTGTGCACCAGGAACATTTAGAAGTAGTAATCGCAAGCAGGAACGTTCAAGGTCTTTTGGACTTACAGTGTAAATTCTTGGGATTATTTTATTTCCACAACTTTTTCTTTTTCGCCATAATCCATTAACGAAAACATAGTGGTATGGAATGTCAATATATAACAATTCCCTTGCCTCTAAATCTGTTGAATTTAATTGAAACCATGCAGTTAGTGTAGTGTGGCGATGCTCACTTTGTGCCAAAGCATTTGTTTCATTTCCAGCATGGAAAAACACTAAATGTCTTTGTGGCAAATGTACAGCTAATCGATATACTGCATGTGAGTGATTGTGCATTTCAAATTTAAGAAGATTCCACATTGCTTCTGGCGCACTGACATAGCGAGCATCTACATGAGATGCAGGTTCATCATGTACTAACTCACTGGGTTCATTATTTTCAGCACTTTGGACCACTACAGTAGCTGCATCATAGCCTTTGTAAATATATTTGTAGACATATTTAATGGATTTTATAGAAGTGCAGGCTTCAACATTAATGTGTGTATTCTCTTCTTCTATATAATGGATATCCATCACAATTAGCATAAGTTTTGTCTCTATAATCTGTTGGAAATTATTTTGTACATTTCTTATTTTCCATACATGGTGACTGTAGATTAAGATCTCCACACTGTCCGTGAATCATACGATGAGTTACAATCTCATATAGTCTACCATGTATTTCTGGAGCTGGTGGTTCAGCAATAATTACTGAATCTACCTTGTCACCAGTATCTAACTTATCTTTTTCTTGAAGGATTATAAGAATATGTGCATGTGGAAGTCCTCTTTTTTTAAATTTGATGGTATAAACATAAGCCAGACATTTGCCAAATAACTGAGTTATGGTTATGTCTCGTTTTAATTAATTTTATTTTATTTATAAGACTCTTGACACTAAATCTGGTCTATCGGAAGCCATTTGGCCAATTAGCAAATTGTGTGTAATCTCTGGCCATTGTTGATTACATGTAAATGTAATAAATAAATCTGGTTTGCCAAATTTCGTTACAATGGCATGGCATCATTGTATCTTTCTCGCAGATTGAGAGGAGATCCCTGGAAAGAAGATGGTAAAATGATGGCTTTGCCAGCTATCATCTCTCTAGTTGTAGCAACTTCAGCGACATAATCCATCAATCCACAATACTGTTCTACACGTAGTTTATCTTGTTTATATTTGATGAAGTTTAAATTATTTGCCTCAACTTGCAAATACAAATCAATGATCCATTGTTGTGTTAGTTTTCCGCCACATAAAATGGAATTGAATCCATTTTTAATGGCAATTTGAGCCACTTTAAATTCAAGCATGGAAATATTATTTTGCACCCGTAATTTTGAATTTGGGTAACTCTGAAGGCTTAATTTAGGTTGCCAACCTGCTTCCCCATGTGGAAAAAATACTGGATATGTCATTGGATCTAAATTTGTACTTAATATACTTATATTAATAAAAGGTTGCTCCTCATTTCTGGGATATATTCTAATGTCTCTCTGAAATGGTGGTTCTCCTTCATCATTTTGAAAGACCATTGCAACCTCATTTGATGTTGGCAAGTTATAACGGTGTTTATCAGTATGGCGATCTCTTTTAAGCACCATATTGACCTTTGGGATTGGCAATTGATGTATTTCTGCATGAAGTTGTTGTTCCTTTTCTACTTCTGCCAATTATTTATAAGCTTGCGTGTAGGGGTTATTGGCCATAGTTTTATCAAACTCTATAAAAACAATGGGTGAGCATTTTTTATTTTCTTGAAGCTGCGTACGTTGCTCAACAGCTTCCATTGTATCTAGGACATATAGTTGAGCACATTTTCTTTGTTCTCCTTGCTCTGGATGTAAATGTGAAGTACAATGGTAAATTTGTCCTTGGACTTTACAGCAGTAAGGGCCATGCCCTAGCACATTAGCAGCTAATGTTGCACCCATAGATGGAAAGGATATGGCACTATTGTATGATCTTATGTTTGTTTTGAAATTTTTGTAGTTGGGAAAAGCAGGCTCAGTCATAATGCTTTGTAAATATGGTGGGAATTGTTGTCTTTCTGGAAGTTTTACCTTGCCTTTTTGACAGCAACTAATGAACTTGCCATGTCTGGGTATTTCCTGTTTGAAATGATAAGCCCCACAAAACTGACAGAGAATATTCATCTCACCAGAATTATGAACCTCTACTGCTAAATACTTAAGTAAAGGACAATTTGAAGAACATATATCAATATGAGTTTGTAAGTCATCATTGGAAATGTTATCTGATTGTTCAGCAACAGGTTCTAAATGCTTTTGTTTTTTTGTTGCCTTCTTAGGGGTAGATTTTAGTTTTTCAGTTGATAGTCTTTTGCCTGCAAGTCTTTTGCATTCTTTTTCTCGTCGAATTTCCTTTTGCTCCGGCATCTGCTGCTTTGCCCATGTTTTTTGTCGTTCTCTAGTTTGCCGTCTTATGTTTTCCTGTTTCTTGTCAGTATCTGCCATATTAATCTGTAAATAAAAAGAATGTATTATTATTTTTGTTCCTGATTTTAATTTGTTTTGTAAGCCCATATTTTATTTTTTTAGTACTATCCTGTTTTGTGTGCAACACTGTTGTCATTATAGATTTAGGTTGTGTGTTTAGGCTTATAGGTTATTGTAGATAAAAGTGGCTTTATAGTATAAAGTGTGTATTTCTTACTACTTTTTGTTGTCCTATAATTTTTTCTGGACGGTAGTTTTGAGATGATAGGTTTATAGTTTCGGCTTATAGGCATAGCACACAAAACCGAATATTTGAGTACATTTTGTAAGTATTAACAATATTTGTTGTATTTTCTTGTTTTCTGTAGACGATTGTTGTCATTGGAGGATTAGGTGGTAGTTTTAGGCTTATAGGGTGGGGCCCAGAAAAGAGGCTTTCTTCTTGAATTTTGTAGGTGTTACTAATATTTGTTGTAGTATCCTATTTTCTTTCTATGTTTAGGTTGTGAGTTTAATGTTTTAGGTTAGGGACCAGAGAAGAGGATGTATTCTTGAATTTGTTATGTGTTACCACTATTTGTTCTACTATCCTGTTTTCTGTCAGCAACGTTTGGGATGATAGATTGAACTTATGGGTCAGTGTTACAGGTTGTTGGAGACAAAACAGGATTCCTTGTTCCTTGTTGGTGTCACCAATATTTGTTGAAGAATCGTGCTTTGTGTGCCTCATCATTGTTAGTAGTTGCTTATTATTTTGTTTTATTTTTCATGTTGACATTGGTGCATAGCAAACATGATTTTATTGTTTCTATTTTTTTTGCTTGTTGTACTATACCTTGGTTGAAGTCTTAGTTGTGTATTAATGCCACAGGATCCCCTGCTGCAAATCTTCCTGCGACAGTCTTCAGGCAGTGTCTGCTGTAAAAGAGAAAGAGAAATGTTATTTATTATTTTTGTTTTTTTTAACAACCGCATCTTCTTTTTGTAAAAGCAATGTATTAGCATGTTTCCTTTCTTTGTTGTTTCTAAAATAGTGTGTGCAGCGCTACAAGGGTGGAAAGATAAGGAGTTCAGTCTTAGACATGTTGAATTTGAGTTGACAGGCAGCCATCCTGAAGGATATGCTAGAGAGTCAGTTGGAAACTTGAGCTAAAAGAGAGGGGGATAGATCGGGTGCAGAGAGGTAGATTTGAGTGTCATCTGCATAGAGATGATACTGAAATCCAAAGGATTTATTAGGGTACCAAGGGAGGATGTGTAGATGGAGAAGAGGAGGGGCCTAGGACGGAACCTTGGGGTTCGCCAACAGATAGAGGGAGAGGTGAAGAAGAAGTGCCAGAGAAGGATTAGACAATCTTCTAGATAGGATGTGAACCATTAGAAAGCTGTGTCATGGATGCCAAAAGGGCAGAGTATTTGGATTAGAAGAGGGTGGTCAACTGTATTGAAAGCAGCAGAGAGACCCAGGAGAATTAGAATTGAGAAGTGACTCTTTGATTTGGTGGTTAGCAAGTCATTCGTGACTATTGTTAGGGCTTTTTCTATAGAGTGTTGAGCCCAGAAGTCAGAATGAAAGGGCAAAGGTGGTAAGGGGCCTGAGAAGGAGTTTTAGCACATTGGAAAAATGTTGTGGGTTAAGTGCTTGCAGGTTTCTGTGGGTCCTGGTAGCAGGGATTGAGGAAGGGTGGATAGCAGAAGGTGAGGTGAGGTTGCAGGTTATCAGATAGAGGAAGTGGGGAGATGACAAGGTTGGAGATAGTGCAGTGATTGGTGAAAATAAGGTCAATGGAGTGTCCACCATGGTAAGTTGCTGAATCTGTCCATTCTGAGAGGCCAAAGGAAGAGGTAAGTGCAAGTAATTTTGTAGCTGTTGGGGAGGGGCAGTTGGGCTTGATAAGGCTGTTATTGCCAAACCCACTCAGCAAATATACCAGGTTCTTTGATCCCTTCACCAAGACAGCTGATGTCTCTTTAAAATGCCTTTACTGCAATATTTAACAATAATATGAACTCAGGCTCAGCATTATAAAACTCAGGAACTGCTGTAATTATTGTTGTAATTCATAACAGGTTCAATAGATGTATATTGAAACTTGTAACAGTTTGTGTGTCTTCTGGACTTTGTATAAAGCACTATTAACAAGGTTTCATCTGCAAGGCATCATAACATCCACTTCAGTCATACAGTAATAGTGCTTATCTTATTACCTCCCTTTTCCTTCGGAGCATAAGTCTTCAAGATACGCCATCTCCCTTTTCTTTAGGAGCATATGTCTTCAAGATATGCCACCTCCCTTTTCTTTAGGAGCATATATCTTCATTAAGACATTCAACTCAGCAGTATCTCAATTGCCTTACTTTTCTTTATAAACTCCATAACATCTCACTCAACGTAACTGAATCTCAACTGACTCTCTCTAACAGTTACAGACTGACAACACTACATTCTAATTTATTTAACACTTCATGAACCAAACATGCAACATACAGAATCAAATATCACAAGTCTATCACACATGGGGAGATAACAGAACATACAGTAATTAACATACATAGGGTAATCAACCTAACATAAAAACATATTAAATAACACTAACAATTACTGAACCCAAAGGATGGTCAGGGGAATCATGACAGGGTGTATCAGTGGCTATGTTGAAGTCGCCAAGAATAAGTGAAGGTATATTGGAGGAGAGAAAGTGAGCGAGCCAGGAAGCCAAGTGATCCAGAAATTGAGAGGGTGATCCAGAAGGGCGATAGATCACAGCTACTCGCAGAGGGATGGGAGAGAAGATGCGGATAGTGTGAACTTCAAAAGATGAGAATTGGAGGGAGGGAGCAGGGGGTATGCAGTGAAAAGTGCAGCGAGAGTATAGTAGTATGCCCACACCTCCACCTTGTTTATTCCCAGGTCTAGGAGTGTGGCTGAAGTGTAGGCCACCATAAGAGAGTGCAGCGGGGGAGATAGAGTCAGATGGAGTGAGACAGGTTTCAGTGATAGCCAGTAAATTGAGAGAGTTGGAAATGAAGAGGTCGTGAATGAAGGTAAGTTTATTGCAAACAGACCTTGCATTCTAGAGGGCACAGGAGAAGGGCAAAGTATATGGTTTGTGACAAGTGATGGGTATTAGATTATAGGTGTTTTGGGTATTTGCTGCCCTGGCTGACAGCAGGTGCAAGTGAGTGAGGGAGTTAGTTGGTATATCTCCACAAGCCACCAGAAAAAGTAGAGAAAGCAAAAGTAGATTGGAGAAGCATTATTGCTTTTAGATTTTAGGAGAGGGATGAGAATGAGAGGAGCTCATGGGTCCAGAGAAGGGGAGAGGAAAGCAGGGAAGGCGAGATTGTTATATTATTGGAGACATGATATATAGAGACAGTATAGGAGAGTCTGAGAAAGAGGCAGGAGGTTAGAATGAAGAAGAAAGTGTGAGAAAACATTGTGATAGTGAATAAGCAAAAATCAATAGAAGAAATAGAAGAAAGTAAATAAACTTGCCTTAATAGTTCTTGTCAAAGGTGATATACAATTCCTATTCAATCCTGTTCAATTCCTGTATAATTCTATTTTGAAATAGATATTACATCTTGCAAATGCTTCCCCTGGCAAATGCTTTCCCCAGGTATACTCCATATTTATAGGGCCTGATCAGTTAGCTGTGGGAAGCTAGGCCTAATTTGCAATTTACAGACTGGCCAATTGACTAGATAGAAGAGTATGTTCCTTATCAGGAAAAAAACAAAAACAAATGTGTTCAATGCACTTAATTGCTGCACGTGTCAGTTAGTAAATGATATGCATATCAAACAGAATGTGTAAGGAGTATAGACTGAGCTGATATTCAGATAATAAACAGCATACCAGGAGATGATATTAGAGGCAGAGTAAAAGTATGTATCAGGTACAATTGAGGGGAGATATTCAGATAACAGTATACAATGAGACGATATTAGAGGCCTAGTAAAAGTATGTATCAGGTATGTGAAGATCCCAGATAGGGGCGCTATTCAGCTTCAACACTTCCTTCCTTTGTGCTACAGGAATACCCCTCTTACAGTTGGCAATCTTCTCAGAAGGAATAGCACTCTCGGTGACCGTCAGTCATATCAGGATCAATAACATATCAGGAACACAGGCTCAGTATAGCAAAGGGATTTTTGGCATAGCAAAATAATAAATGCCTTCCCTCTTAAAGAAATTACACCATACCCTTTGTATTCTAGAAAGCATGGTTTAAGATGGACTCTCTCACAGTATTTCAAAAACAGCAACTACACCAAAGGATTTTTTCAACAGTCTTCAGAACAAAGGATTTACATCACAGTGGGCTGAACATATGCAAACTCTCCACCCAGATTAGAAGTAACTAATCATAGAAATTGGAGAGCCAATCAGTTGGCAGGGAAAACCGTGGGCTTGACTGGCCACTCTTGGGGGTGGATCACTGGGCCGCACCCACAGATAATCAGATTGTCAAACAGAACAAAGGGCCTGTAATTACCCCAATGTCCTGCAGTGAGGTCAGAGTAAAAGTATATATCAGGTACAATTGAGAGGAGGTATTCAGATAATAGCATACCATGAGATGATATTAGAACCCCGGTGCTCGCTTCTGCTTGCGCAAAATGAAGGTGTGCCTTGGCATTTGATCCAGAACAGTCCAGTCTTGTCAACGTTGAACCAGTTCTTGAGGATAATTGCCTCTGTCTATGATGTATTTTAAAGTGTCTGGAAAGGCCGCATCAGCTTTGGTGTCAGCGCTCAACGCTTCTCTGGTGGTTTTGATGTTATATATGTTTTTTTTCTTGAAGCAGTCAAACCAAACTCTGCTGGTTGAATATCTTTCGCTCATATCTAGTGTTTGGCTTTGAATATGACTGTAGATGATTCTGGTCTTCTCCATGATGATGGCCTAGCTGAGAGGCATCTTGCACTCTGTTTCGTCATAGATCCAGGTGGAAAGCCACTTTCCATTTCCTCCAGGGTGTAGTGTCTGAATCTAAGACTGTAATGCTGGTGGTTGCCGAAGACTTCATCTTCTACTTATTTTTTAAGGATGGTGCGGATTGCGGAGGTTGGCAACTTTAAATCCACTCTGATGTCCACTTGGCATTCTCCTTTTTCCAAGAGGTCCAGTACTTGCATCTTCATGTTGGTCTTTTCAGCAAATCATATTACAGTCTCAGAATTGTTATATGTCACTGGAACAACTATCAGAATAAAATATCAAATGACAGTCCCATATTTCCTCAGACATTTGTTTCATTGTAGGCAGCAAAAACCAAGATTAAGAGCATTTCTTAATAAAATAACATACATAACAGTAAATAGATACACAGGCATATTATATAACTAGTAAAATCCAGAAATCTGTCATATGCCTTAACTGTGAAGCTCTCACACTGAATATATGCTGGCTCCTCCCCCTGCCAATTCTCTTTTCTAGGGAAGATCCAAGGTTGGCTTCTTATCCAATCAGAGATTACATCCTGGCATACCTATCTTATCATGTAGATGTCTTACAGTTAATAATATTGCTGCACAGTAATAGGTGCTAGATTAAAATCTGCTTGTATCTGTTTAATTTCATTAAAGGAACAAGAAAAATACTATTTTTTTAAGCAAAATTAACTGCAAATTAGTCACAATTAAATACCAGCATATAATGTTAATTGTTGCTCATTTCTGCATTTTTTGCTGGTAGTATAACAGTAATTGTAGCTTTTCCTAACATCGCCTTCCAATAAAATATCTGCTCATTCTCCAATGGAACGTAAATCAGAGGAGACTAAAAGCATTTATCTGAGGATTTATTTTTCCACTGAAACATCAATAACAGTTTTTCTTGCTGGTATTTCATTTCCCCCCAAGGATTTGGAGTGCACAAGAAAAGGAAATACTCACATACTTCTGTTTTGGAAGTGATATATTAGCGTTCTTTGCTGTTCCAGCTCTGATTGGGAGGCTGACAGCTCGACATCCCCGCTGTAATTTATATGAACTCTACAAAGTGCTGCTTTCCAGCAGAAAACCCAATTTAAAAGAACCCTATGGTCGTTCTTTTTTACATGGTCATGTCCAACTCCTTTCAATTTTTAGCTTTATATTAGTTAAAAAACAGATAATTGAGCGTAATGATGTCTGCATTCTATGGGGAACATTGCTATTGAAGCCAGTATTTGGAGTTTGTGAATGGAGGTTCCCGATACCAAATAATTAGAAGAACCTCTCAACTCCTCTATACAAGGTGTGTGCCTGTAAGGGTCAAAAAGAAATGTCAATATGTATATATATATATATATATATATATATATATATATATATATATATATATAGATAGATATAGATAGATAGATAGCACCTGCTGCACCAGCACTTGGTTACAGCCTCTGGTTACAGCCATTCATAACCCTTCATATCCTGTGCAAAGCTTAGTGAATCTACCACATAATCATACAAAATTTGGCAAAATATTTTTAGAATTTAAAAAATATAACACATCTTCAAATCTATTACCTTTTATATACAATTATCCTCCAGTAGAATCTATTATTTTGGTTTCTGCTAATCAACTTCCTGAGGGAGTAGACTTTGAAGGCACAAGAAGCTTTTATGCACAATGAAAACATGGCAGCTAAACCCACCAATGCTTCCAACAGGACTAATGGAAATCTTGCTAGCTTACAAGCAGGCATCATACTCAAAAGACAATATAGAAAAAACAATTGACTTCTGTGACCCTTACAATGTTTATTAAAATAATTATAAAATTAATTAGGTCTAGTTAAAGGGATATGGAAATGCAATATTTTAAATATATAAATATAAAATATAATATATAATATATATTATATTTTAATATATATAAATATAATATATATATAAAATATAAATATAAATATATATATATATATATATATATATATATATATATATATATATATACACACATACACATACACACACACATATACATACATATATACATACATGGTCTTCGCTGTCCTTTTACTCGTCACACTGAATAGGGCCTTTACTTCTTAAACTCTTCAGACTGCAGAAACTATTGAAATAAAACAGCAGGCTTGCAATTGAATTAAAGAATATAGCTCTAAATTGACTTTTTGTTAAATCGGATACTGTTTATGTATTTGAACTCTCTGCTTCTCTGATCCTTAGGTACCAATACTTAAAAGGAAACTTTATATATTTTTTATGAGAAAATATTTCAAAGTTCCCCTTTATTTCGGCATCTTTAAACCTCTGACAGATGACTCGTTTTAACAGGATTAGCTGCTCCATAGCGGCTTCAACAACTGTAAGACAACACCAGCTGCTGCTGAATTCTTAATCAAATGACACATCTTAAAAGTATAAAAACAGTTATGATTCATTGTTCAAAAAGTTACAATAAACAGGCCTTTTGTATTCTTTTTAATGCTTTATGCATTAGAAAATGCATATATTGCAGTAACATTATTATTCACTGCATAAATGTTAAGTTGATCATATAACTGAAGCAAGGCAGGATTTATCACTTGGCAGCTGCCTAGAGGGCATTCTTCAAAAGGCCACCTGCCTGACTGGTCACATGATGCAGGTTTATCGCTCTCAGATTCTTTACATACTGCCTGCTGCAGATATGGCTATCCAGTGCAGCCAGTCACATGCTGCATTCATGGATCGCCTCTGCAGTCAGTCAGATGCTGCGTACATGGATCGCCTCTGCAGCCAGTCAAATGCTGCATTCATGGATCACCTCTGCAGTCAGTGAGATGCTGCATTCATGGATTGCCTCTGCAGCCAGTGAGATGCTGCATTCATGGATCGCCTCTGCAGTCAGTCACATGCTGCATACATGGATCGCCTCTGCAGTCAGTCAGATGCTGCATGCATGGATCGCCTCTGCAGCCAGTCACATACCACATACATGGATCGCCTCTGCAGTCAGTCAGATGCTGCATTCATGGATTGCCTCTGCAGTCAGTCACATGCTGCATACATGGATCGCCTCTGCAGTCAGTCAGATGCTGCATGCATGGATCGCCTCTGCAGCCAGTCACATACCACATACATGGATCTCCTCTGCAGTCAGTCACATGCTGCATACATGGATCTCCTCTGCAGCCAGTCACATGCTGCATACATGGATCTCATCTGCAGTTAGCTTGATGCTGTATTCATTGATCTTCTCTGCAGCCAGTCACATGATGCAAACGTGTCTGCTCTGCAGTTAGTCTGATGCTGCAGGCATAGATCTTCAGTGCAGTCAATCAGTTGTGGCAAACATTTCTCATGTGCAGTCAGTTAGATGCTACAAACAGTGACTCTCCAGTGCTGCCAACCACACACCAAAAACATGGCTTTCCATTGAAGCATCAGATGCTGCTAACATGTCTCTCCAGTGCAGTCAGGTGCTGCAAATATGTCTGTCCAATCAGGTGCTGTAAACTTGGCTTTTCAGTGCAGCCAAAAATATTCTGCAAACATGGTTACCAAGTGCAGTCAATCAGATTCCCCAGTCATGACTGTCAAGATGCTCTTACTTTGCAGTCAGTTAAGTACTGCAAATGTGGCCCTTCTTTTGCAGTCAGGTGCTGCACATTTGACTCTCCAGTGTAGCCAGCCATATGCTGATACAGGTAACTCCTTCATGGCCAGTTAGATGCTTGCAATGAGCGCCCAAGGAAGAAAGGGAGAGGGAGTGAGAGAGGGAGAGGGAGTGAGAGAGGGAGACGGAGTGAGAGAGGGGTAGTGAGAGAGAGAGGGCGGGAGAGAGAGAGAGGGGGGAGTGAGAGAGAGAGGATGTGAGAGAGACAGGGAGTGATAGCGGGAGACGGAGTGAGAGAGAGAGGGAGTGAGAGAGGGAGAGGTAGTGAGAGAGAGAGGGAGTGCAAGAGGGAGAGAGGGAGAGAAAGAGAGGGGGGGAGTGAGAGAGAGGGTGTGAGAGAGGGAGAGAGAGGGAATGAGAGAGAGAGTGAGTGAGAGAGAGGGAGTGAGAGAGAGGGAGTGAGAGAGGGAGGGCAGGAGATAGAGGGGTGAGAGAGAGAGGGAGGGTGAGAGAGAGAGGGAGTGAGAGAGAGAGGGTGTGAGAGGGAGGGAGAGAGAGGGAGTGAGAGAGGGTGTGAGAGAGAGAGGGAGTGAGAGAGAGAGGGAGTGAGAGAGAGAGGGAGTGAGAGAGAGAGGGAGTGAGAGAGAGAGAGGGAGTGAGAGAGAGAGTGAGAGAGAGGGAGTGAGAGAGAGAGGGAGTGAGAGAGAGAGGGTGTGAGAGAGAGAGGGTGTGAGAGAGAGAGGGAGTGAGAGAGAGTGAGAGAGAGTGAGAGAGAGAGGGAGAGAGAGAGGGTGTGAGAGAGGGAGTGAGAGAGAGAGAGGGAGTGAGAGAGGGAGTGAGAGAGAGAGGGAGTGAGAGAGAGAGGGTGTGAGAGAGAGAGGGAGTGAGAGAGAGGGAGTGAGAGAGGGAGTGAGAGAGGTAGTGAGAGAGGGAGGGCAGGAGAGAGAGAGAGGGAGTGAGAGAGAGAGGGAGGGAGTGAGAGAGAGGGAGAGAGAGAGGGTGTGAGAGAGAGAGAGAGGGAGAGAGAGTGGGAGTGAGAGAGAGAGGGTGTGAGAGAGAGAGGGAGTGATAGCGGGAGACGGAGTGAGAGAGAGAGAGGGAGTGAGAGGGAGTGAGAGAGGGAGTGAGAGAGAGAGGGAGTGAGAGAGAGAGGGTGTGAGAGAGAGAGGGAGTGAGAGAGAGAGGGAGTGAGAGAGAGGGAGTGAGAGAGGGAGTGAGAGAGAGTGAGAGAGGTAGTGAGAGAGAGGGATTGAGCGAGGGAGGGCAGGAGAGAGAGAGAGGGAGTGAGAGAGAGAGGGAGGGAGTGAGAGAGAGGGAGAGAGAGAGGGTGTGAGAGAGAGAGAGGGAGAGAGAGTGAGAGTGGGAGTGAGAGAGAGAGGGAGTGATAGCGGGAGACGGAGTAAGAGAGAGAGAGGGAGTGAGAGAGGGAGAGGTAGTGAGAGAGAGAGGGAGTGCAAGAGGGAGGGCGGGAGAGAGGGAGAGAAAGAGAGGGGGGAATGAGAGAGAGAGAGGGTGTGAGAGAGAGAGGGTGTGAGAGAGAGAGGGTGTGAGAGGGAGTGAGAGAGAGAGGGTGTGAGAGAGAGAGAGAGAGAGAGAGAGGGAGTGAGAGAGAGGGAGTGAGAGAGGGAGTGAGAGAGAGGGAGTGAGAGAGAGGGAGTGAGAGAGAGGGAGTGAGAGAGGGAGTGAGAGAGGGAGTGAGAGAGAGGGAGTGAGAGAGGGAGGGAGTGAGAGAGAGAGGGAGTGAGAGAGAGGGAGTGAGAGAGGGAGGGAGTGAGAGAAGGAGGGCGGGAGAGAGAGGGAGTGAGAGAGGGAGACGGAGGGAGAGAGAGAGGGAGTGAGAGAGAGAGGGAGTGAGAGAGGGAGTGAGAGGGAGAGGGAGTGAGAGAGGGAGGGAGGTACAGGGGGATGGAGGGAGAGGGAAGGAGATAGAGAAAGGGAGGCTTAGAGGGAGAGAAATGGAGGCGGGAGGGAAAGAGAGAATGGGAAGGAGAGAGAGGGAGGAAGAGAGGGAGTGGAGAAATGGGGAGGGGAGGGAGAGATGGGGGAAGGTGAGGGGAGAGAGAGATGGGGGATGGGGAGGGAGAGATGGGGAGGGTGAGGGGAGAGAGAGATTGGGGATGGGGAGAGAGAAAGGGGGCGAGAGGGAGCAAGAGAAATGGGGAGGGACGGAGGGAGAGAGAGAGAAAGAAAGGGAGGGAGAGAGAGAGAGAAAGAAAGAAGGGGGAAGGAGGAAGAGAGAGAAAGGGAGGAGAGTAAGGTTGTGAGAAGGAGGGAGAGGGAGGGAGAGAGAGAAAGGGAGGGAGGCAGAGATAGAGGGAGGGGGAAAGGAGGGAGGGTGAGAGAGAATGAAAGCAAAGGAGGGATAGAGGGAGAGAGAGTAGAGAGAGAGGAAGGGAGCGAGACAGAGAGCACAAAGAGCTCAGAGAGAGAGAGCACAAACAGACACACAGGTCACAGAGAGCGAGAGGGCAGAGAGAGAGAGAGAGAGCAGAGAGAGAGAGAGAGTGTGAGAGGGAGCACAGAGAAAGAGAGCAAGCACAAAGAGAGTAAGGGCACAGAGAGAGAGAAAAGCAAGAGGGATCACAGAAAAAGAAAGCGTGCACAGAGAGAGAGGGTGCACAGAGAGAGAAAGAAAGAAAGGGAGGGAGAGAGAGAAATAAAGAAGGGGGAAGGAGGAAGAGAGAGAAAGGGAGGAGAGTGATGTTGTGAGAAGGAGGGAGAGGGAGGGAGAGAGAGAGAGAAAGGGAGAGAGAGAAAGGGAGGGAGGCAGAGATAGAGGGAGGGGAAAAGGAAGAGAAAGAGAGAGAATGAGAGCGAAGGAGGTAGAGAGGGAGAGAGAGTAGAGAGAGAGGAAGGGAGCGAGACAGAGAGCACAAAGAGCTCAGAGAGCGAGAGGGCAGAGAGAGAGAGAGAGCGAGAGGGAGCACAGAGAAAGAGAGCAAGCACAAAGAGAGTGAGGGCACAGAGAGAGAGAAAAGCAAGAGGGAGAACAGAAAAAGAAAGCGTGCACAGAGAGACAGAGGGCGCACAGAGAGAGACAGAGCAGACAATTGAACATAACATATGATGCCGTCATCTATTACTGGCAAGTTACTAGCATGGACGGAAAATCTCCATGAATGACAGCAATGCAATGGTACTAAAATACATTTGCAGAAGAGTATATGATAATCACGTGAATATGTTATATAGCTTGTGTCTTGTGACAAGTTTATAGCCATTACACTCAGATGCTTTTTGAACTTTGGATTTTAAGATATTGTTAATTTGATCTGGGATATAAAGGAGTTCACAAACCAACACAGACAAACACTATTTATTACCAACAATGTTAAATGATACCATATTTGGACCTTGCCTGTGTCACTTTAAGAAGTGAGTCTGTGATTACAAGTGAGCTTGTGGACAAGGCGCGCACACTTCTGTACTTGTGTGTTACTGGCAGATTGTGCGGGTTCTTGTAAGTGTGTCGTCTTCCTACTATGTGGAAATATACTGACTTCCTACCTCCCCCATCAGACACTATAAGTCATAAAATGGACAAGTAAATGCACATAAATATTAGCATAACACATTCCTTGGAAGAGGCCATTGCAGACATAAAAAGTACACATTAACATATAATTGAGCTTGGTTGTTATTAAAGGTATATTTGACTATTTCTAATCTAACACATGCTGCTTAAATCAGAAACACACATTACATGGAGTCATTTTATACACACACAGATTTTTTATTTAATGCTTTCCACACCCTCAGAGCTGCTTACATTGGCACCTAGTACTAACCAATAGAAACACTGCTTTTTAAAGCCTATACTAACCTTCAAGCCATCAGCAGAACAATACAGAGAGCCACAAAGCAATGTCTGAGCTCCTCCTTGCTTGCTTGTGCAGGGGAAAACCAGAGTACGCAACCCATGATGCTTGGCTGCACAAAGTAACTTCCCAGTCATTTGAAACAATGTTATAGCTGCCTGTTATTGGCCAAAACAAATTAGGAATTTTCAAGGGGCATCCCTTCTCAAAGTCAAGTGGCAGAAACCTGAAGAAAACATCAGGGAAAGTTTATTAATGTATATTTTGTTATTCTTTCATGCAAAAAAATATTTTTTTTTCCTACACTATCTCTTTACGTGTTGCTGTGATCTATCGCCGTCCTGGACCAGCCTCTCAATTTCTTTTTTTTTATATTTTTTTTTTTATTTTTATTGTGAGAAAAGAAAATTATACCAGGTAAACATTGAAGAAACAACAAATGAAACACATATTACAGTGATATATTATTAACTGTAATAAACATTTTCTTCAAGCCTTTCACAGGTTTTTTGTTTTCTTATATTATATTCAAATAATCTATATCCACTCATAGTGTTTCCAAGATAACCTTTAGTAGTGACAGTAACAAAATCAAAAGGAGAAAGAAGGGGGGTGGGGTGGGGGGGGGGGGAGATAACCAGGCCAGGGAAATAGGCTCTTGCCAGTCTCATCTGTCAGCTCTCAGAGTCCAAATGTCCCAACATGAGACCCATCTTCTGTATCTCGTAACTGCAGCAGATAAGTCACAATTGATTTTGCGTAAAACCTCTTTGTATGTTGGAATAGTTAATTTCCAATGTTTAGCAATTATGCTTCTGGCTGCTAGGAATATCTGGTTAGATAAGAACTGGGCTGTGTTTGGCAATCCTGAGATCAGTAAACCTAGTAGCGCTTCCCCTGGTTTTTGAGGGATACATGTATCCCATAATGTCTCTAAAGTATGGTAAGTTGCAGACCATTAGCCTCATTCAATTGCTGTGAATTTGAGTTTAAAGCTCGCAAGTGGAGTTCGCAGGCAAATTTGCTATTCAATTGTCGTCTTTTTGCAAGCTCAGATCAGGTTCCAATTTTCGGCCCTGCGAAAATGGCGACCGTGCAATTCTGAGCCTACATCACTTTGAAGCCTTTGATGTGTAAATTTTGCAGTGCTAAAATCGCAAATCCCTATTCAATTGCTCGATTCCCCCCACTTCGCACACATATCCCAGCTTGCAAAGTGCAAATGCAGGACGAAACCCTACATGTGCTCAGGAGGACCCGCAAGGGCTTTAAAAGCCCTTACGTATGCTCCCCCGAATGTCCCCACTGCACCTAACACCCCCTCTACACTCCTACATGAGACGTCCATGATGCGTGAGGCCCGATCGGGACACCCGCAGGGTCCCCACATTAACAACATGTTGGGGGGTCTCTGATCGGGACCCCGCCCCCCCCCCCCCCCCCCCCCCCCGCCGCATTTAAAAATTTCAGTCATTTGTAATCAAATCAGAAGGCAGGTCCATCAGCCAATCAGAATGGGATATAGGGGTGTATCTTATTCTGATTGGCTCACACCTTTGCGCCTTCTGATTGGCTGAAATAGGATTAACAGTGCTTTCAGACAATCAGAAGGTGCCATTTCAAAATTTTTACCGGAACAAGCGCTACAAACCTCATTTGCAGCGGGAAGTCCTCCAGATAGCAGCTTCATTAGATTTTTTTAGCACAACAGGTTTTTTCCATGGGCCCTGCCGGTGAAGACTAGAAGGAGGACGGGGCATTGCGGAAAGGTACGTGTAATATTTAGAACTAGCGACTTGTCCGTCAAAAATGATGGGGCAATAAAATTTAAAGCCATGGCAATGCTGTTTGCCAAACAATGTAAAGCTTTTGCTACTCTGAGGACCTTTGGCGCTCATTGCGAGCCTCTCCTCTCATGTCCTTCAAGTTTTGTACTTTGCAACGATCATCTTTGGCAGATATATAAGTAAAGTGTTGTAAATTAGAAAATGTTTTCAGGTCTCAGAGCATAATAAATTGAATTAAATGTGTAACTGCTTTGAGAGTGCTATCGCTGGCAGCCAATGAACAGTAATCCAGATATATATAACTGCAGTGTAAAATGTAAACATTTTTTAGTGCAGTGCAAAGTATACATTTTTATTTTCCATTACTAATTAATACTTATAAATTAATCCACGTTAATAATTAATTCGGTATGAACAAATTTATTAGGAAGTGCGAAGCATGAATGTATTCATAAAGTAACAGCAGTGTAAAATATGGTATTTAGCGTATTTTTTATATATTTTTTTTTAATAATAATTAATTACTTAATAAATTAATATACTTTACCTATTTCTAATTAATATATCCAGCAATCAATATCCTGAAGAGCTAACAATCTCTTTTTATTTTCCTGCAGCATACAATGTACAGTTGGTATGTTGCTGCCCTGAGGAGAAAGTGTCAGCAATGTGCCAATTGTGCGGTATAAATAGGCTGCGTGCGCAAGGCGAAACCGTTGGTTTAGTCAGTTAAAGCAAATTTGTCTTAAATTCGCGTGCAACCTCAGTGTCCCCCCGTACTGTGTGTGTTTTTCGATTTGCGCGGTAGGGCCATTAACTTCATATTTTTCCGACCTCATATTTTTTTTTCTAAGTTCCTCGCCTCTTAATATTTTTTCTAAGTCCCGCGTTCCTCAACCGCTTGCAGCCTAAGGCAATCCCGCATTTCATAAGTGCTTGGAGGCTAAGTCCCGCGTGTTTCAATACCTCAATTGCTCGCCTCACTTCACGAGGCTCGCAGGCGATGAGCGCCAAGTGCTCCAAGCTCGGAAGACTTCTGTGCTTCAACGGCTTGCCTCATTACGCGAGGCTCATAAGCGTGATGATGATTCGCAGTTCGACAACTAATATATGTGATGTCTTGTTTTATATGTTGTGTTGATTTGTTTTATTAATTGTAATGTTTATTTTTCTTGTAGGGGTGCCAGACCTGCGGGAATGAAGGCAGGGCCCTTATGCTGGGGACGAATGCCAGAAAACTATCGTCGCTGAACGGGCATTTTAGCAAGGTTAGTGGGCTTATTTACCCTATTGTAGGTTTAGTGAGGGGGTTGTTTTAGGTCAGATTGAGGGATTTTTATTGTATGTATTTAGGGGTTTAATTGTATAAAGTTAGGTGCATTAATCTGTGTAGTTAGAGGTATTAATGTATGTAGATAGGCGTATTATTGTATGTAGATAGGGTATTAATGTATGTAGTTAGGGGAATTATTGTAGGTTGTTAGTGGTGTTATTGTAGGTAGTTAGGGGTTTAATTGTATGTAGTTAGGGGTGTTATTGTATGTTGTTAGGGGTTTAATTGTAGGTAATTAGGGGTATTATTGTAGGTAGTTAGGGGTATTATTGCATGTAGTTAGGGGTATTATTGTAGGTAGTTAGGGGTATTATTGCAGGTAGTTAGGGGTTTATTTGTATGTAGTTAGGGGTATTAGTTTATGTAGTTAGGAATTTAATTGTATGTAGTTAGGGGTGTTACTGTATGTATTTAAGTGTTTTATTGCATGTCATGTATGTTTTTTTCTGTACTGTAGGTTTTTTATTTTTCAACAATGTAGTTTTTTTTATTTTCCAGTAATGTAGGTTTTTTATTTAACTGCAATGTAGGTTTTTTATTTTTCTGTACTGTAGGTTTCTTTTTTTTCAGTAATGTAGGTTTGTTATTTTACTGTAATGTAGGTTTTTGTATCTTATGTAGCTTTAGGTTTTTTTTTTTTGGTAATGTTCTTTTTTTATTTTCAGTAATGTTCTTTTTTTATTTTGTTTAATTATAGTTTTTTTTATTTTGTGTTATTAGGTGGGGGTTTTATTTTCTGTAAGTAGGTGGGTTTGTTATTTTCTGTAAGTTGGTGTTTTTTTATTTTCTGTAATTTTATTTTTATGGGGGTAACTAGTGGGGTAATAGGGATTTTATTAGGGTGTTAGGTGAGTAGTGTAGGAGTTAACAGGGTAGAGGGGTGGCTGATGGGGTAGAGGGGGGTAATACTGTAGTGTTTAGACTTTGTGTCATCAGGGTCCTGGAGGACCCTCTTGGCACTTATAGTGTTATTCTAGGGGTTAATAGTGTCATATAGGCCTTATAGACCCCGATTGGACTGATGAGGTTTAGTATTGGCCCATAAGGGTCTGTATAGACCCTTATGAGACTTATGGGGTTAGGTAATGTCCCGTAAGGGTCTGTATAGACCCTTATGGGACCTATGGTGTTAAGTAATGTCACATAAGGGTTTGTATAGACCCTTATGGGACTGAGGGATTTAAAAAGGGTCTCGTGGGGCTCTGTATAGAGCCCCATGAGTGATGGGGTTAATTAAGGGCTCATGGGGCTCTGTAAAGAGCCCCATGAGTGACAGGGTTAATTAGGGGCTCATGGTGCTCTGTATAGAGCCCCATGAGTGATGGGTTAATTTGAGGCTCATTGGGGCTCTCTCATCCACAACCATGGCACACTACACAAACATCCAGAGGTGTTTCCGCACTACTGAACGACTATGGAGGAAATCAAACACTTCAGCAGATTTCTTCCACTACAAGTTTATGTTGCGCTCCTACTTCTCTACCCTTAACCTTGCCAAACAACACTATCTTAAATCTTTAATATCTACACTGTCCTCTAATCCGAAACTTTTGTTTGTTATATTCAACACTCTCCTCCGCCCACCACCACCTCCCGTCCCTTCCTGTCTCACAGCTGAAGACTTTGCCAGCCATTTTAAGCATAAAATTGAAAACATTTGCAACAAACTCTCCTCTCAACATAGACTACACACTCCCGACTCTCAACTAACTGATAAAACCCAGTCTTTACCCTATCCAGCCTACTATCAACCTCTCGCCTTACTACTTGTCCTCTAGATCTTATTCCATCACAGCTTAAAAACTCTCATCTGACATTGCTTCCACAACTAACTACCACCCTATCTCTCTACTTCCCCTTGCTTCAGAACTGCTTGAGTGGCTCGTCTACAATCGCCTTACCCAATTTATCTCCTAAAACTCCCTTCTTGACACCTTCCAATCCGGCTTCTGAACCCAACACTCCACTAAGACAGCTCTCACAGAAGTAACTAATGACTTGCTGACTGCCAAGTCAAAGGGTCACTTTTCTATTCTTCTTCTCCTGGATCTCTCTGCTGCCTTTGATACAGTTGATCACCCTCTACTAATCCAAATTCTCCACTCCCTTGGACTCAGAGATACTGCTCTCTCATGGTTCACATCAAGATCAACATACAAGATCGAACATTTAGTGTCTCCTTCTCTGGCACCTCTTTTTCTCTTCATCCTCTCTCTGTTGGAGTACCCCAAGGTTCAGTCCTAGGTCCCGTCCTATTCTCCATCTATACAGTACATCCTCACTTGCTAATAAAATCATTTGTATTTCAGTATCATCTCTATGCAGATGACACTCAACTCTACCTCTCAGCACCTGATTTATCCCCCTCTCTTCTAGCACGTGTTTCCAACTGCCTCTCAGGCATATCCTCCTGGATGTCCGCCCACCATCTCAAAACCAACTTGTCTAAGACCGATCTCTTAATCTTCCCACCATTTACTACAGCGTCAATTCCTCACATCACTCTCACTGTCAACAACGCCAACATCTCTCCCACGTCCCAAGCCTGTTGTCTTGGGGTTCTACTGGACCCTACCCTCTCTTTTATCCCCCACATACAGTCATTAACAAAATCTTGTCTTTTCAATTTATTTTTTTTTCCAAAATACGTCACTACCTTACACAAGACACAACGAAGATTCTAATACATTCCCTCATCATAGCCTGTCTTGATTACTGCAACTCACTTCTGGCTGGCCTACCCACCACCTGTCTATTCCCCCTTCAATCCATATTGAATGCCTCCGCTAGACTCATGGTTGTTAGTTGCTATTTAATAGGTTTTTGAGGTGTTTCAAGGGGTTTAAGGGTTGTTTAGGCTGTTTTCAAGACTTTTAAATTATCCGGAAACTACACTGATCCATCAATAGGCAATCCCCATAGGTGCCGGATAACGTGGAGTTTACTGTATATATATATATAAATATATATATACATACAGTATATATAAAATACTATATTTTCACACACACACATATATATAAATAAATATATATATATATATATATATATATATATATATATATATATATATATCGTGTCTGACGTTCTGTGACCTCATGGTCTGCAACACACCATGCTGATCCAGTCAGTATTCATGGCAGAGATGCTGGGGTGGGTTGCCAGTTCCTTCTCCAGTGGGCCACACTATGTAGCTCCTGAGTTTCACATTTTTGGTAAGAAACTTGCAGTGATTATCAGAAAAAGATGTGTTATATAGAAAAGTTCAGTTTACTTACAAAGTTATAGACAGGAGAGTAAAATCCAGCCACAGGAAGCTTACATAATCAAGTACACATAGGAAATGCAGCTAGGTAGAGAGTTTGACCTTTTTGGTAGAGATCACATGAAGTAACTGCTGCATGGTGGAATCACATGATTGGGCAGGATCTGAGATGACAGCTGGATCAGAGCACAAGGGGAGGTGGGAGAGAGAGACTACAACACAGGAACCCCAGAATATGATACAAATGTATCAGTTAAACTCTGCTTTCTCCTGATTGGCCAAAAACAAGCTATGAATTTTATGCTTATCTTAGCAGGGTTTTTCAGGGGTGTAAACTAACAAAAGCTGCAGTTTGGACACGGAAAAGATTTAGCAAACATCAGGGTGAGTTTGTAAATGTCTATTTTGCTATTATTTCATGCAAAAAAATGTTTGCATACACTAGTGATTCTCCTCTATCAGATGCATTCATAATCCAGGAAACGTATATATGCCTTTAATATCCACTGTGTCCTTTTTAATTTTTCCACTAATGGTTTCTTTCTACCTTTTTTTCTGCTAAAATTGAGCCATCCGTGATATTTACTGGGTGTCTGGACGAAATGCCGAGAACATTTCACAGTGCGATATGGAGCAATAACAGTTTAATGTGAAATCGCTTCCCGCACTTGGGTAATGTACGAAGTGTGTTAGGTCATGTTTGTGCTATAAGAGACGACCTTCAGAAATTACAATAGATGTGAAATGTGCCTTGCTTCCTCTGACCTCAATAGTATTTACCGAGATTATATTGTGTAAAGAAAGACAATTGTGGTGGCAAGAAAAGCATTTTAATGCGATTTGTTAAAGGGCCTCTGTACAATGAAAAATAATCAGCATGTTTGCAAGCTTTTAGCATGACTAAGAGCATAACTAAACATTGAAAATGTCAGAAAACAGGTTTATAATTAGAAAAAAATAAATTTTGATGCATCGGCTGGTCCCTGGAGGCATCCATGATACTTTGATGAGTTTTATGTGTGAGGGGTGTTTTCTATTTCTGCAGGAAGCTGAACACTTATGAACATATGCGGTGCAAGAGGGTATGTTTAAAATTCTAAAAGATCCAGTTATTTGACAAGTAGCCCCTTCCCCCTTTCCTTCTCCTCCACTTATTCCACTGAAGCATAAGCATTCAGAAAGTGAGGAAACCAGACAAGATAGAAGATTCTGTACATTAAAATTAGATGGTATGTGTCGCTTTAAAAATGTTTTAAAGAGACACTGTCATTCCAGCAACATGTTGGCTTCAACTTAAAGTGCAAGGAAACTAGTTATATATTGTATTAGCCATTTATCTATACAGTAAACCATTCCTGATATATACAGCATTGTTAGTGTGCCTCCTATGCTGCTCAATATACTAATTTGTGGCTCAAAATGCTTGATAAGATCTGGGGAGGCGAACAAAATGCATGATAACATTGGGGACATTGTTTTGGCCACCACAGATGCAAGTCGGCTTTGATACTAATTAGCACATCAATGCAAAAATGTGTATTCAGGTGCTGCTCTTTTGTATATTAATAAAGCTCAAACGATATTGAATATGGCCCTCATTCAATTGCGATTTGGCCAATTGAATAGGGCTCTAAATAAGCACATAGCATATTTTTTTAAAGAAGTTTTTAGTTAGTAAACATCTATCCAAAAGTAAGGTTTTTATTAACTAAAAACTTCTTTAAAAAAAATATGCTATGTGCTTATTTAGATCATTATATAATTGGCAAAATCACAATTGAATGAGGGCCTATGTGTGGAATTATTAATTGTATAGCTATTTTTCGGTGCACTTCAAGATTAGCTTAAAGAATAACCTGTATTTGAGGTGAGAGAGTGCCTTTAACGTGAGTGGCTTGCAATCTGTGGGTTACCACTGCCTTGTTTGCACTGCCTTCTCATTAGGGAGGAGGTTTGAAAATGAATGGGATTTCTGTTGGTCTCATTGAAAGCACTGGCACCAAAGATTGCCACATTCCAGTTGCAGCAGCTGAAAGCATCGGTGTATTCAAGGTCTAATCCCTGTAGAAAAGCACTGTGCAAATCAAAATTTTAAAAAGTGATATATTTATAAATTAAATCATTACTATTTTATTATAATACCAATATAATTACACATTCAGATCAATACCCAAGAAAATCAGTCTGCAATTATTTTATATATTGCAGTTTTGGATACAATTTATCTAAAATCAATAAATATAAAATGTGTGGTGCCAGTGTATTTATTACAAAAAATAAGATCATAAAATAGATTTTGTCCCAGTGTGTAGACTTTATGTAGTGTGGATGATGCACGTCTTCTAATGAATTCAATGCAGCGATGTCTCGTATAAAGCAGCCTTTATTTTTACCTCTCAGACTCTAGTATCCTAAGGGGCATGTTGATGCTTAGGCCACCAGCAATAATTATCTCTCTCCAATCCCTATTTGTGAAACTTTTTTTTTAATTACGGCACTTTTTTTATTTTTTTTTTAAGGTGAAAATATTTTTTTTATTTACTGTATTTTTTTTTTGCTTTTTCAAATGTTTTTTTTTCTCCTGAGAATTGTACACAGTTGAGTCACATTATTAGGACTACCAGCTAATATTCATGAATAGCCGCTGAGTGCAGCACAGACAGCAGCTAGACGGCATGGTAGTGAGTCAATAAGATGCTGGAAGGTTGGCAAGGGTATCTGGAGCCATGCCAACTGTAGTGCACCTTACAGCTGCTGAAAAGAATGTGGTGGAGGATCCATACAGCGAACATGGCGATGGAGGTGGTCCCACAGGGGCTCAATGGGGTTCAAGTCTGGGAAATTTGGAGGCCACAGAAGTACTTAGAAGTCTTCGCGGTGCTCGTCCATCCATTCCCGGACAATTCTGGCCGTATGACAATGTCCTGCTGGAAGATCCCATCCGCTCCAGTTAAGATAGTCAGCATACATGGGTGTACTTGATCTGCAAGGATGGGTATATAATCCAATCGCTTCAGAGTGCCCTCCAGAGGTATGAGTGGACCCAGACAATGCCAGGAAACTTTCCTCAGACAATAACGCTGCTGCCACCAGCTTGTGTTCTTCCAACAATGGTTCCAGAGGGTTTGTTCTCAGAGGTTTTCACGCCTGACACGCCAATGTCCGTCCAGTCGATGGAGATTAAAATGTGACTCATCAGAGAAGGCAACCCTTTGCCAATCAGAAGAGGTCCAATTTCGGTACTGTTGTACAAATTTATGCCGTTGCTGCTAATGAACCCTCGTGAGTATGGGTGCAGTGACCAGCCGTTTTCTTCGGACCCCCATACGCATTAGGGTTTGCTGTACTGTCATTTTAAACACAAATCTGAAAGCCTTTCTGGTTTGTTTGGACAGTGAGTTGTTCAGCTGTAGCGTGTCGGTTGGTCCCCGCACACCTTTGCAGTCGATGTTCACCTCTGACATCAATGGCACGTGGTGCTCCGCAGTCTACACAGTTTAATCGCAATGGTGCAGTTTGTCCAGTCACGATACACTATAACCACAGCAGCACTCTAACACAAACTGCGCTGTTTCAGAAATACAGCCACCCTTGTCCTGAAGCCAATGACCATCCTCTATTCAGAGTGATATAAATCACGTTTTACCCATGACTGTGATGGTTGATATGTTTGCAGAATGCTGACATGTCACCTTATATACCCACCAAGCCACCTCACGACACTGGCCGTATTTCATTGGCTACATGCTGCTGACATCATATGTCATCACATATATAGTTGTGCGCATACGAGCCCGCTCGAGCCGTTGCTCACGCTTGCGGGCTCGCACAACTCACAACTCCTCCTGCCTGCTCGCCGCTCTTAACTCCTCCCCCGCCGCTCTTAACTCCTCCCCCGCCGCTCATAACTCCTCCCCCCGCCGCTCATAACTCCTCCCCGTCGCTCATAACTCCTCCCCCGTCGCTCATAACTCCTCCCCCGTCGCTCATAACTCCTCCCCCGTCGCTCATAACTCCTCCCAGCCGCTCATAACTCCTCCCCGGCTGCTCTCAACACCTCCCCCCTGCTGCCTTCAACACCTCCCCCCTGCTGCCCTCAACTCCTCCCCCCTGCTGCCCTCAACTCCTCCCCCCTGCTGCCCTCAACTCCTCCCCCCTGCTGCCCTCAACTCCTCCCCCCTGCTGCCCTCAACTCCTCCCTGGGGAGGGACCGGCAGACATGCTGGGGACTGAGGTGAGAGAGACAGCCTGGAGGGAAAGAGAGACAAGAGAGACAGGAGGGACACAGACAGGGAGAGTCAGGAGGGACACAGATAGAGACAGGAGGGACACAGAGAGAGAGTGACAGGAGTAACACAGAGAGAGACAGGAGGGACACAGATATAGAGACAGGAGGGACAGAGAGAGACAGGAAGGACATGGATGGAGGGTCACAGATAGAGAGACAGGAGGGACACAGACAGGGAGAGTCAGGAGGGACACAGACAGAGAGAGAGAGAGAGTGACAGGAGTAACACAGAGAGAGTCAGGAGGGACACAGATAGAGACAGGAGGGACACAGAGAGAGAGTGACAGGAGTAACACAGAGAGAGACAGGAGGGACACAGATAGAGAGACAGGAGGGACAGAGAGAGACAGGAGGGACAGAGAGAGACAGGAGGGACACAGACAGAGAGAGACAGGAGGGACAGAGAGAGACAGGAGGGACACAGACAGAGAGAGACAGGAGGGACACAGACAGAGAGAGACAGGAAGGACACAGACCGAGAGAGACAGGAGGGACACAGACCGAGAGAGACAGGAGGGACACAGACCCAGAGAGACAGGAGGGACACAGATAGAGACAGGAGGGACACAGAGAGAGAGTGACAGGAGTAACACAGAGAGAGACAGGAGGGACACAGATAGAGAGACAGGAGGGACACAGACAGGGAGAGTCAGGAGGGACACAGACAGAGAGAGTCAGGAGGGACACAGACAGAGAGAGAGAGAGAGTGACACAGACAGAGAGAGTCAGGAGGGACACAGACAGAGAGAGAGAGAGAGTGACAGGAGTAACACAGAGAGAGACAGGAGTAACACAGAGAGAGACAGGAGTAACACAGAGAGAGACAGGAGGGACACAGATAGAGAGACAGGAGGGACACAGATAGAGAGACAGGAGGGACACAGATAGAGAGACAGGAGGGACAGAGAGAGACAGGAGGGACAGAGAGAGACAGGAGGGACAGAGAGAGACAGGAGGGACACAGACAGAGAGAGACAGGAGGGACACAGACAGAGAGAGACAGGAGGGACACAGACAGAGAGAGACAGGAAGGACACAGACCGAGAGAGACAGGAGGGACACAGACCCAGAGAGACAGGAGGGACACAGACCCAGAGAGACAGGAGGGACACAGACCGAGAGAGACAGGAGGGACACAGAGAGAGGAAGACAGTAGGGACACAGAGAGAGACATGAGGGACACAGACAGAGAGAGAGACACAGGAGTGACACAGATAGAGAGAGACAGGAGGGACACAGATAGAGAGAGACAGGAGGGACACAGATAGAGAGAGACAGGAGGGACACAGATAGAGAGAGACAGGAGGGACACAGATAGAGAGAGACAGGAGGGACACAGACAGACAGAGAGAGAGACAGAAGGGACACAGAGAGAGGGAGACAGTAGGGACACACAGAGAGAGACAGGAGGGACACACAGAGAGAGACAGGAGGGACACACAGAGAGAGACAGGAGGGACACACAGAGAGAGACAGGAGGGACACAGACAGAGAGACAGGAGGGACACAGACAGAGAGACAGGAGGGACACAGACAGAGAGACAGGAGGGACACAGACAGAGAGACAGGAGGGACACAGACAGAGAGACAGGAGGGACACAGACAGAGAGACAGGAGGGACACAGACAGAGAGAGACAGGAGGGACACAGACAGAGAGAGACAGGAGGGACACAGACAGAGAGAGACAGGAGGGACACAGACAGAGAGAGACAGGAGGGACACAGACAAAGAGAGACAGGAGGGACAGAGAGAGACAGGAAGGACACAGATAGACAGGAGGGACAGAGAGAGACAGGAAGGACACGGATGGAGGGACACAGATAGAGAGACAGGAGGGACACAGACAGAGAGAGACAGGAGGGACACAGACAGAGAGAGACAGGAGGGACACAGACAGAGAGAGACAGGAGGGACACAGAGAGAGACAGTAGGGACACAGAGAGAGACAGTAGGGACACAGACAGAGAGAGACAGGAGGTACACACAGAGAGAGACAGGAGGTACACACAGAGAGAGAGAGAGACAGGAGGGACACAGATAGAGAGACAGGAGGGACACAGATAGAGAGACAGGAGGGACACAGATAGAGAGACAGGAGGGACACAGATAGAGAGACAGGAGGGACACAGATAGAGAGACAGGGGGGACACAGATAGAGAGACAGGAGGGACACAGACAGAGAGACAGGAGGGACACAGACAGAGAGAGACAGGAGGGACACAGACAGAGAGAGACAGGAGGGACACAGACAGAGAGACAGGAGGGACACAGACAGAGAGACAGGAGGGACACAGAGAGAGAGAGAGAGACAGGAGGTACACAGAGAGAGAGAGAGAGACAGGAGGTACACAGAGAGAGAGAGAGACAGGAGGGACACAGATAGAGAGACAGGAGGGACACAGATAGAGAGACAGGAGGGACACAGATAGAGAGACAGGAGGGACACAGATAGAGAGACAGGAGGGACACAGATAGAGAGACAGGGGGGACACAGATAGAGAGACAGGAGGGACACAGACAGAGAGGCAGGAGGGACACAGACAGAGAGACAGGAGGGACACAGACAGAGAGACAGGAGGGACACAGACAGAGAGAGACAGGAGGTACACACAGACAGAGAGAGACAGGAGGTACACACAGAGAGAGAGAGACAGGAGGTACACACAGAGAGAGAGAGACAGGAGGTACACACAGAGAGAGAGAGACAGGAGGTACACACAGAGAGAGAGAGACAGGAGGTACACACAGAGAGAGAGAGACAGGAGGTACACACAGAGAGAGAGAGACAGGAGGTACACACAGAGAGAGAGAGACAGGAGGTACACAGATAGAGAGACAGGAGGTACACAGATAGAGAGACAGGAGGGACACAGATAGAGAGACAGGAGGGACACAGACAGAGAGAAACAGGAGGGACACAGACAGAGAGAAACAGGAGGGACAGAGAGAGACACGAGGGACACGGATAGAGAGACAGGAGGGACAGAGAGAGACAAGAGGGACACGGATAGAGAGACAGGAGGGACAGAGAGAGACAAGAGAGACACGGATAGAGAGACAGGAGGGACACAGACAGAGAGAGACAGGAGGGACACAGACAGAGAGAGACAGGAGGGACACAGACAGAGAGAGACAGGAGGGACACAGACAGAGAGAGACAGGAGGGACACAGACAGAGAGAGACAGGAGGGACACAGAGAGAGAGAGACAGGAGGGACACAGAGAGAGAGAGACAGGAGGGACACAGACAGAGAGACAGGAGGGACACAGACAAAGAGAGACAGGAGGGACAGAGAGAGACAGGAAGGACACAGATAGACAGGAGGGACAGAGAGACAGGAAGGACACGGATGGAGGGACACAGATAGAGATACAGGAGGGACACAGACAGAGAGAGACAGGAGGGACACAGACAGAGAGAGACAGGAGGGACAGAGAGAGACAGGAAGGACACAGATAGACAGGAGGGACAGAGAGAGACAGGAAGGACACGGATGGAGGGACACAGATAGAGAGACAGGAGGGACACAGACAGAGAGAGACAGGAGGGACACAGACAGAGAGAGACAGGAGGGACACAGAGAGAGACAGGAGGGACACGGATGGAGAGACACAGACAGAGAGAGACAGGAGGGACACAGATAGAGAGACAGGAGGGACACACAGAGAGAGAGAGAGACAGGAGGTACACAGAGAGAGAGACAGGAGGGACACAGAGAGGGAGACAGGAGGGACACAGATAGATAGACAGGAGGGACACAGATAGAGAGACAGGAGGGACACAGATAGAGAGACAGGAGCGACACAGACAGAGAGAGACAGGAGGGACACAGGCAGAAAGAAACAGGAGGGACAGAGAGAGACAAGAGGGACACGGATAGAGAGACAGGAGGGACAGAGAGAGACAAGAGGGACACGGATAGAGAGACAGGAGGGACACAGACAGAGAGAGACAGGAGGGACACAGACAGAGAGAGACAGGAGGGACACAGATAGAGAGAGACACAGGAGGGACACAGATAGAGAGAGACAGGAGGGACAGAGAGAGACAAGAGGGACACGGATAGAGAGACAGGAGGGACAGAGAGAGACAAGATGGACACGGATAGAGAGACAGGAGGGACACAGACAGAGAGAGACAGGAGGGACACAGACAGAGAGAGACAGGAGGGATACAGACGGAGAGAGACAGGAGGGACACAGATAGAGAGAGACAGGAGGGACAGAGAGAGAGACAGGAGGGACAGAGAGAGAGAGAGAGACAGGAGGGACAGAGAGAGACAGGAGGGACAGAGAGAGACAGGAGGGACAGAGAGAGACAGGAGGGACAGAGAGAGAGAGACAGGAGGGACACAGAGGGAGGCAGGAGGGACACAGAGAGAGACAGGAGGGACAGAGAGAGAGAGACAGGAGGGACAGAGAGAGAGAGACAGGAGGGACACAGAGGGAGGCAGGAGGGACACAGAGAGAGGCAGGAGGGACACAGAGAGAGGCAGGAGGGACACAGACACACAGAGAGAGAGACATGAGAGAGAGAGAGACAGACAGGAATGAGGGACAGAGAGAGAGACAGACAGGAAGGAGGGATAGACAGAGACTGACAGGAAGAAGGGACAGAGAGACAGACAGGAGGGAGGGATAGAGAGACAGACAGGAGGGAGGGATAGAGAGACAGACAGGAGGGAGGGATATAGAGAAAGATTGACAGGAGGGAGGGATAGAGAGAGAGACAGGAAGGAGGGACAGAGAGAAAGATTGACATGAAGGAGGGACAGAGAGATGAGAAAAGTGGAGTGGAAGTGACAGGGGAGGGAAAGCGGGGTAGAAGAGACAAGGGAAGGGAGAGGGGTGGAAGAGACACAGGAAAGGGAAATGGGGGAAGAGACACAGGGAGGAAGAGAAGGGAAAAGAAACGGGAGGGAGGGAAGAGACACAAGGGAGGGGGAGAGGGGTTGAAGAGACACGGGAGGGAGAGAGGGGAAAGGGGACACATGGTAGGGGGGAAGAGATACAGGGGTGGAAAGGGGGGAAGAGACACATGGGGGAGAGGCGCTCATTGCGAGGCCCATGATGAGCTTCAAAGGTGCTTAGTAAAGTAGAGGGGGGAGTGGCTCTCATTGAGCGCCTACCGTCAAGTAGAGGGGGGAAAAGGTAGAGGGGGAGAGGCTCGCAATGAGCGCCAAAGGCGTTCATCGCAAGCCCAGTTAAGTAGAGGGGGAGAGGCTTGCAATTTGTGGCAAACACCATTGCCAGGCTTCAAATTTTATTGCCGTCATTTTTGACGGGCAAGTGGCTAGTATGGTCATAATAATGTGAATCTACCCTGTATTTTAGATTGTGATACATAATTGCAACTTGTTTCAAGTGACTCCCTAACAGAACATACTAATGTATACTGGTTGGATACAAAGTTATACACTCATTACTTTAGTATTTAAAGTAACAAAGGGAAACTATAGTATTTGAGCATATTATATATTCCCATAAGTGGAACATTTTCCATTTTAACAACTCAGTCCTATATAGCCAGCAGGTGTCCTCATTAAAGCAACATTTTCTTGTTCTCTTCTGTTCAGATGTGTTTAGGCATTGTCACATTTTTAAATATATATCAAAAGACAAATCCCACAATCCCACATTTTCTTTCATGGATTAAATTTTATGGAAAAGAAAACCCAGCAATTTCATTTTAATTTTGCAACAAAGATTTGTTGTTACCGAGGTCATCATGAAGTCTCCTTTCTTATCCATTTTCTTAAAAAGGTGTGGTTGATGGGTGTGCACAACATTATTCTGCCAAAATGTAGAAAATATGGATAACTGACAAACATGTTGCTGAGCCTTAATTAACAAAACTGAAATTAACATCTGGGGGGAAAAAGTTTTAAGAGACAAAAAAAATGGTGGACCTGAGTGATACAATTCAACTCCACTCCCAGGACAGGCAACTAGGGTGGATCTACCATCGGTGCACTCAGTGCAATGTACCACGCCCCTGCTCTTGGGGGAGGAGCAGTGCCTGCCAAAAGCATATATATACAGACATATTATATATATATATATATATATATATATATATATATATATATATATATATATATATATATATATAGTAAATAAAAAGTACATCTGTGTTCACATTTGAACGTCTAAAGCAAGTTAAAATACCTGCTTCCAGGTCAGAGTTCTGAGAAAAACAGTTATTACACTGCATTCTGGGAATGTAATATAAATTATGGGTGAAAGCTTTCATGGGAAAGACATATCCATAGCACCTGTAATGCATGTTACGTTTAATTTTGCTATTTTTTTGTGTCCCCTGTTCATTTAATCTGGGGGGGGGGGGGGAGGATTAGTTCCTATGACCCTGATAGAAATCTTTAAATATATCAAAGGATTGAGAGACTTTAGAAGGGAAGAATCCTCCAGAAAAATAGGAATGCAAGAAAAATAGGTCATAGTTGGAAGGTGGTAGAAAAATTATCACTGTAGTGCCTTAACAACATAAACTAGATGTTTTAATTAGACATTGATCATTAAATTATTTAAAAAAGTAATATTCAATATTAAACTTGCTGTAAAACATCAGACTCAGCTGCTGCAGCTCTCCACCCACTATAAGGTCAATGGGGGAGGTGCCTTTGTCTATTAGGAAGCTGCTACATTTTGAAACATAATATTTACATTGGCTGAGAACTTGTTACGTTAGAGGTTTCACTTGGTAATGGGGTTTTGCAATGGGGACAACCTGTGAATGATTGTTTATTGTCATATATATCTGATTGTTCTTAAATCCCTTTGCAGAAACAATAAAAAGTAAGTAGAACAGGATTGGTAGAAGAAAAAACCTTTTCAGCGTTTAATCATGGCTGGGATAAGCAGAAGGCCATCTATAGGCTTAACTAAGCCAAGCGTCAGGTAGGTAAACTGTACGGAATAGATGGGCCTTTTTGCCATCAAATCTATATTTTGTATGTGTTGTCAGAGCTGATGGAGTCACATACAGATTAAAATACCCACCAGCAATGATGGCCTCTCACATGATGAGCTGCCCAGCATGTGCAAGTTTTTTTCTCAATTATTTTTATTGTCACAAGAGAAAATAATAGTTGATCAATAACAATACATTAAATTAAATTCCGAATAAAATGTGCATATTGTTATATTTACTTTTGTCATACATCAATATCTCAATGAAGCATGTTACACTTTATTCTCAGCTTTTCTCATTTTTTGTCCTTTTCCTTTCCTTTTCCTAAATTTCCTTTTATTTTTCCATATATAAATCAAGCACGAAATAATAAAAAAAGGGGATAGTTGGAGCGGTGTGTGTGTGTATCACAATGTACCTCAAAGAAGCTGTGAGCTATTACACCATGTAGGGTCACCCAAGATGGGAAGGTCATAGCAGACAGGTCAGACAAATTGCAGTCCACTGGAGAAAGAACTGGCAACCCACTCCAGTATCTTTGCCATGAAAACCATATGGATTTTCACAACCAGACATTATATGTGCCTGGCGTTCTGTGGTCCATAGGGTCATGGAGAGTTGGACATGACTGAACAACTGAACAAAACTTTATATTGGGTAAGATAACAAAAACAGCAATTGATTCTTCACTTTTACATGCAATTAATCTTTACGGCAGGTATCCATTTTCTTTACTAGGTTCTTTCTTAACAGGGTGTGTGCTACTAAACTAATGAGCTTTGCATAAGTCCTAATAACAGTACTGGCAGTTGCAAATCTCACATTCTCTCTGCATTTATAGTTTCCTCTCAACCCAGGAAGTGGATCACTATAAACTAAAATAGTAGATTTCACAGCAGCGTAATTGCATACAAAAGTAATACATTTGAGGCTGCATTATTTTGTTTTCAAGCTGATAACGTGATGTCTATTTTCAGGTGTAAGCCTTCAAAAGGAGCTATTATAAATATATCACTATAGTAGTGCTGTAACTAAAACCCAATACTCATATACAAATCATGTTCAATATAAATAAATAGACATTTCTGCTGCTGCAATGATCTGTTTGTGTTGTACAGTCTCACATTGTCTCCAGATACACACAAATAATATGTGAATCTCTCAATAACAAGTGTTAGGTCAGCGGTACAAACCCTCCAAGGTTAAGACATTGTTTTTGAGGACTGGATACTGTTATTGTGCTGAAGTGGCTGGATTCCATGATGTTTGGATTATGAAGGGATCCTTCCAGAGGTCACCACTTTAACGCAGGAGCAGGAACACTTACTGCATGTTTACAGATTTAATTTCTCAATTCAGGGGAAAAAGGAAATGGTATGAAATCCAAATAGATAATTTATTGCTTAGCTATGTATATATATATAGTATAAACTTGGAAAGAGGAAGAAACATTTTGAAATATTCTAAAAAAAGAAATGTTATAATAGCTATCCTACTGATGGAAAAAAATGCCGTGCTGTGCTGCCATAATGTCACCGGTATCTTGTGTGTGCAATGTAGGCACAAGCCCATGTGTAGAAGTATAAACCACAGGTGCTACACTAAGGAGATGGGTACATGTCAAAGAGTAGCCAGTGGATTGATGGTTGTGACACCACACCACAAGCAGCTACACAGATAATAAGGATGGAAATTTGCCCATACCACAGTTACTAGTGAGCTGCTTCATGCGGCCAATAAATCAAGTGTATTAACCACTAGGGAAGACAAGTGGCTGCAGGGTCCAGCAATAAGGGCCCTCTCTGACACACTACATCATCTACCAGCTCTGCAGGGGCAGAATTCATGTTCCACAAAGTTTTAAAATTGGTGGAAAGAGTAAGAAGGTGAAGGTGTGTAGCTGGACAGCTAGTAACTGTGACTGTCAATACACTGCAGATTGCATTGTTGTCTTATACCCAACCAGAGTAGTTATAAGTACAAATCTCTAGCACTGTAATGAAAAGATCTACTACAAAATTATCTTTCCACAAAACTGAGAGTGAGTCAAAACAGCTATGAAACTCTACAAAGCAGATTCCAGTGCTTTCTCCGTGTAGCCTTGTTTTTATATAGGAGTTAATGGAGGGTTTCAAATGTTGCATGCCAGTGATATCCCACATGCCCTCCATCTGAAGGCGCAAAGCTCAACAGAAGCTTTAAGATGCCCTGTAACATATGCAAAGAGCATTTAAAACACAAACTGGTAAAATTATAATTCCAGAAAACCACTCAGAATCGTCATGTTTCATCCTTAATGGGAGTCCTCAGGCATTCGTGAAGCTGATTATGTAGTGTGCACTGAAAGCAATGCAGAAGTTATGGTTAGAACAGTGAGAAGCAATCTATATTGAAAAGAACAAAGGAATTAAGCCATTCTGAACACAGGTGTATGTCCCAAATCAGGTCAAAAGACCACCTGTCCCATAGCGACACTCAGTATACTGTATAGTAACATTTGTCCCAGTTAATATACTGAAGTATGACAAACAAGAGATTCCTCATTTGCAGTCATCAATCAGTGTTGGTTGATAAGAACTGATTGATGCACTAAGCAATCGTAATAGCTTGTAGCTCAAAGTTACAGGAAACACAACATGCATTTTAAATTTTATTAAAATAATAGCGAGTTGCCCATCAAAAAATGACAGGCATGAAATTGTAAGCCAGACAATGCTGTTTTAGACATAATGTAAAGTGTTTTTTACCATGAGGACCTTCTGCGCTCATTGCGAGGCTTGTGCTGAGCACCTTTGGCGAAGTCACACATTTTCTTTCAAGTGTGTAAAAGGGCGGGCTAAATGTTACAAAAGTGTTTCAATGCATAAACCCCCTTGTATGGACCACTGTGAACTCGGGGGGAGGGGCGGGGGGGGGGGGGGGGTTGAAAGGGACAATGACTCATCATCCTCACAGATAACTTTTGTAAAATTGCACTTTTTTTATACACTCTAATTGGCTGAATCAAGTGTAGCCAAGCAATCTACAGGGAGTAAGTGATTTCTTAAAGAGCTATAGGCTGAGACAGCAGCCCCAGTATGGAATTGATTGAGTATAGAGTAAGCTGAGCACAGGCCAACGTATGGCTGAAATGTACAAGAAGAATACATGGAGGTTAAATAAGTAGCAGCTCTCTCCATCAATAATCAAATATAATTCACCTCCTAAGCTTTTTGGTTCTGAGCTAGAGTACAACTTAGAATTCAAATGAGTGCCAGTTTGCATTAATTATTCAGCATTCATAATTTGCCTCCTCCAAGTCATAAACTTCTTCATAGAGTTTGTCTGTGTAGGGAGAGAAACTCTGAATGATGGGGGAAATGTTGGGACAAATACAGGTGGTTGAGCATGAACATAAAATGATAGGCCTTTATCCATGATATGGGTTTACTGGTGGTCCAGTGGTTAGGATTCAGTGCTTTCACCACTGTGACCTGGGTTCAATTACAGTCAGTGAACCAAAAAGTCACACCACCCTGAAGCTGAGCCAGGTTGGGCCTGGTCAGTATGGATGGATGACCACCTCGGAATATCATGAGCTGTATGTTATAGCTCACTGGAGAAGGAACTGGCAACACACTGCAGTATTTCTGCCATAAAAACTAAGTGGATCAGCATGACCATGGACATAAATCTGCCTGGTGTGTTACAGTCCATGAAGTCACGGAGAGTCAAAACAACTGACCGACACAAAAAAAACATGACATAATCACTGAAAATACTGTTTGCCAATCATCTGTGATAGCCTATAGTGCATGAATAGAATCCAAACTCTGCTAATGGATGACATTTTGAAATTCAATACACTTCAATAAATTGTTGGCACTTTCTGCAACAGAGGTTTTAAGCTATGGATTAGAATGGAAATGTAGACTGTTTGTCTGCTCTATACTTGAATAAAAACAGAATTCCTCTGAGACCTCCAATGGTATAGCTGTTATTTACAGGAGATTGTTACTACATCACAAGCATGTGAAGTTTTTCTCAAACTAAGAAAATTATTTGTGCAAGCCTAGACCATAAAAGCATTTTAGAGAAAATATTATATTTAGCTGAGTCTGTTGGTGTCATCTTGTCATCTTGTACGGGGGCTACTTTACTATTGAGTTCTATTGTCAAGTTGCTACTTAAAGTGTCAGTCTTTCAGCAGAACTGAAATCTTATCCGAATCTACAGGTCCTCCCAGGAACAGGATTAGACATTTGGGAGAAATGGGAGGAACTGGTCCTATTCCTGTTAAAAAGACAAAATATATGTTGTCATTAAAGCAAATTTGAATGCAATAGATAAAAAAAACTGTTTTAAATTAATGTACATTTGTTACGCCCTGTCCAGTTATAAATAACCCTTCTACATTGTCCCTTAAAGTATTGAGATGGCGCTATCTAATAATAAAGGCCCTATCTAATAATAAAGGCCCCTTCAAAACAAGTTGGCCCTCCAACTCTGGAGCCAATTCATTATGTGTGTGTGTATATATATATATACAGTGGATATAAAAGGTCTACTACCCCTGTTAAAATGTCAGGTTTCTGTGCTGTAAAAAAATGAGACAAAGATAAATCATTTCAGAACTTTTCCACCTTTAATGTGACCTATAAACTGTACAACTCAATTGAAAAACAAACTGAAATCTTTTAGGTGGAGTGAAGAAAAAAAATAATAATAATGTGGTTGCATAAGTTTGCACACCCTCTTATAACTGGGGATGTAGCTGTGTTCAGAATTAAGCAATCACATTCCAAATTGTGTTAAATAGGAGTCAGCATACACCTGCCTATTTAAAGTGCCTCTGATTAACCCCAAATAAAGTTCAGCTGCTCTAGTTGGTCTTTCCTGAAATTTTCTTAGTTGCATCCCACAGCAAAAGCCATGGTCCACAGACAGCTTCCAAAGCATCAGAGGGATCTCACTGTTAAAAGGTATAAGTCAGGAGAAGGGTACAAAAGAATTTCCAAGGCATTAGATATACCATGGAACACAGTGAAGACAGTCATCATCAAGTGCAGAAAATATGGCACAACAGTGACATTACCAAGAACTGGAGCTCCCTCCAAAATTGATGAAAAGATGAGAAGAAAACTGGTCTGGGAGGCTACCAAGAGGCCTACAGCAACATTAAAGGAGCTGCAGGAATATCTGGCAAGTACTGGCTGTGTGGTACATGTGACAACAATCTCCCGTATTTTTCATATGTCTGGGCTATGAGGTAGAGTGGCAAGACGAAAGCCTTTTCTTACGAAGAAAAACATCCAAGCCAGGGTACATTTTGCAAAAACACATCTGAAGTCTCCCAAAAGCATGTGGGAAAAGGTGTTATGGTCTGATAAAACCAAGGTTGAACTTTTTGGCCATAATTCCAAAAGATATGTTTGGTGAAAAAACAACACTGCACATCACCAAAAGAACACCATACCCACAGTGAAGCATGGTGGTGGCAGCATCATGCTTTGGGGCTGGGGCCTTAGTTAAGATAGAGGGAATTATGAACAGTTCCAAATACCAGTCAATATTGGCACAAAACCTTCAGGCTTCTGATAGAAAGCTGAACATGATCTGAAGAGGGCTGTGCCCAGGAGATGCCCTCGCAATCTGACAGATTTGGAGTGTTTTTGCAAAGAAGAGTGGGCAAATCTTGCCAAGTCAAAATGTGCCATGCTGATAGACTCATACTGAGTGCTGTAATAAAATCAAAAGGTTCTTCAACGAAGTATTAGTTTAAAGGTGTGCATACTTATGCAACCATATTATTTTATTTTTATATTTTTTCTTCCCTCTACCTAAAAGATTTCAGTTTGTTTTTCGATTGAGTTGTACAGTTTATAGGTCACATTAAAGGTGGAAAAAGTTCTGAAATGATTTATCTTTGTCTAATTTTTTACAGCACAGAAATCTGACACTTTAACAGGGGTGCGTAGACTTTTTACATCCATTTATATTTATATATATATATATATATATAATGCAGTGTAATAACTGTTTTTCTTGGAACTCTGAGCTGGAAGCAGGTTTTTTATCTTGCTTTAGACATTCAAATGTGAACACAGATGTACTTTTTATTTACTGTACTACTGTACGGTGGAGGGCTTCTATCACTCTTTTGCCCACCATATTATAAATGATTGTTGTGGTGAACTACCTACTCATAATTTCCACAACACAGGCTGAGATCCCGCTCCATGCTGATGATAGCCAGTAAGCTTGAAACAGCTGTACATGGATTGGATACTCAGCCTGTGTTTATTCCAACCTTGGCTTTGCATTAAAGCTGTGTAATACAGCATGCATAAGCTTAAAGGAAGCCATGTTTGATAATGGCTAAGGAATGAAGAGTGAGGCATTTGTGGCCATGTTTGTGTGTCCCAGCTCAACTTCCCAGAATGCAGTGTAATAACTGTTTTTCTTGGAACTCTGAGCTGGAAGCAGGTTTTTTATCTTGCTTTAGACATTCAAATGTGAACACAGATGTACTTTTTATTTACTATATATATATATATATAGATATATGAAGAATAGTACATTTAAAAGCCTAAAAGTCTAAAAATAAGTTATTATTTTACTATTATATTATATTACTATTATATTATTATTTTTATATAGGGCCCACCAACCCCTCTCATGCCCCCCTGCCCAGCCTCACTGCATCCCCCTCTTGAGGGCTTGTCCCAAATGACATCACCGCAGAAAAGTAAGGAATGAAGGGGAATGAAGTGAGGCTGAGGGTGCACAGGGGAACCTAGGAAAGGCCAAGGGGTCCAGGGGCATGGGTTGGCGTTGGTGTGCGACTGCACTGGTGGTAGCTTCGCCTGTGCCTCTAATAAAAAAAAACTAAAAGTAGCAATATGGCATTTTTTTAGTATATGTTATCTCCACTGCCATTGCCAATATGTTTTTTATGTATTACGACACTGCAGTTATGGATGATTTGAAAGAAACAAGTTGTTTACTTTGTAACATTGTTTGGGACATGTTGTTGTATAAATGTTGCAAATCCTTCTGTTTTGTTTCAAATTCATTATTATGCTTATTGTGGTACAATGTTGCGATTGCATGTTCTAAGGAAAAAGGCAACTCACAGTGGTGGAAGCCCAGAGACCTAACACTGCTCAGAGTATCATATGACGCCCAATCTGTTCTCTGGACTGGGGATGAATGACCCCTTTCAACAGCATACAGTACACGTTCTTCCTCCCCAGAAAGTTTTATATACTAAATATTTCCCCCCACTGTCTACACCATGGGTGTAGGAACTGGGGGGGACAATTCCCTCCCCCCCCCCCCCCCTACAGATTTTCTCTGTTTGCATGTATGTATATATAAGCTATATTATGGCCTGTGTATACAATGAGACAATGAGCTGTATCCCCCCCTGGCTCCTACACCCCTAATCTATACCTATAATCCCCATAAAAACATATTTAATGCTCCAACAGCAATTTTACCATATTTGCTACAAGTACAATAAGAAGGTTAATGGCATTATGAGCCCACGAACAAAGTCAATGTAATACTGGGACAGATCGGTTCCATTTGTTTATGTAGTAACTGATTATAAAAAAAATCACTATTTGAAAAAAAAAAAATCAACATAGCTTTGGGAACAGTGGAGAGAGATGAACAACTGATACTATTTAGTGAAGCACTCTGATTCTTAACATTCATTTTAATAAAAGTATTTTTCACATTTTGTTTTGATAATCAGTTATTAATAAACAAATAAGCACTGGAATACATAAAATATCCACAAAATGATGATATTAGACTAATCAATCGTCTCTATATGTTTCATGAAAATAAATATAATATTCATCTTACCCCTTGATAAACAAGATCTGTCTGTATACCATATGCAATGACTGAATCACATCCATATTTAGGAAAATAGCTTACCAAGATTTCCAAGTACATACAATTCCCAGAAATGTACAATGAACTCACAGTAATTTAGATACGCACATGTTTTCAGAAGCACTTGCATTTTAGATGATTATCAGTGCTTTTAGCATATAATGTGTCTCTGATGGTTTCCAATAGATTATCCAACGTAGACCTCAATGTACTCAACCATAGCTCCTTAATTGGTGGGAAAGTAATGCTGGCTGCAAAAACCACCCTACATACTGGAGCGAAACCAGTGAGAGTTGCAAACTGCAAATTCAGTATAAAGATATATTGATGATACATGGTTTAATATAAATTACAGATAATTTCCATTAAAGTTACAATAATTTGTTGTGGTGAAGTTTAACAAGAAGAGCAAGTAAACGACCATTATGTGGCCAATATAATAGATGACTACTAGCATTTACATTCTCACAAGGCACACAAGTGATAGCAAATATCTGTGTTGGGTCTTTCTACGGTGACCTAATCTAGCGATTCCCTTCTGGATTGCTATCTTGTTTTGGTTAAGGGGCTTGTGTACCAAATAAGGATTTGAGCTATACCATGTAGGATCATACAAGTTGGTCAGGTCATAGCAGAGAGCTATGACCTGCCCATCTTGGGTGACACTTTAGAAGGAACCAAAAGGAACTCTCAACCCAATCCAGAATTCAAATAATAAATGGTCACAGGGAGTGGGGCATAACTAAATGACAACCTAGGGATCCTTTGCACCAAAACATAAGCATGAAAATCTGATACTCTCATAGCTCAAAGCCGCTACTGTCGGAGCACCTTATATACCTTGTGCAGCAGTATCTGAAAATCAACATCTATCGATTAACAGTGGAACTGCAGCTGTCAGATTTTGCGAAGGTGAAGAGGGAAAGGCCTGGGCCTCCCCGGTACCAAGTCAATCAGTGCCCCTCCCCAGGACCCGTTAAATTAACCGCTTCCATCCTTAAGACTGCTTCCCATAAACGGCTCCCCTCCCCTAGACCCATTTTCATAGCTGCTCTCATATTCTTGCCTCCTGTCTGCATGAAGCTTCTATGCCTGCAAAACATCCTCTATGGCTCAGGGTGCCCCTACAATACAGAAAATAAGTTAAATGCAAACAAAGCTCTAACCTCAAAGGATAACCTTTATTTTATTTTACTATTAAAAAATAAACAATTCTTGATTTTATCATCATGTCCAAAAAAATCTCTCTATCCATCATTAAAGTGAGTCTCAAAACTGGAGTTGGAGAATTAATGAGGTGGCGCTCTAATCCATCATTTATCATTACATACAAACCATGTATTTGCTTGCACAGCAAAACCAATATTAGACATAGAAATCAATGGGGTCATTAAGCAGGGTAAATTACCGCGGCAGCACAAATATATGTTGATACACAAGGTTCTGAGATCTTAATGATTGGTCTGTGTATCAAATTTGTGTTAAAATATCTTAAATTAATATAGGTGATAGTTTGATTGTAAGTCTTCGGGTTTGCAATCTTGGAAGGTGCTTTGGGAAAAAGCACCAAGTACCCACAATTTTAAGTTTAAAGACAGGGCCCTTGCTTTTGCCATGTGTTTATATTTTATTTTTCTTATTCTCAACCCTTGTAAAGCGCTACGGAATATGTTGGCGTGTTACAAATAAAGGATATAAGGTACAAAAGGGGACTATATTAAGCAGAGACAAAGAATTGATGGCCGATAAGAAACAAAGGCCCATCTTATCTGTACATTCTAAATGCTTGGCTTACTTAAGCCTCAGGGTAGCTTACATTCCTTAATTGTGTTTGACAATTGGGTACTATAATTAATAGAAAAAGTATATATATATATACAGTATATATATATATATATATATATATATATATATATATATATATATATATATACACTTATATTTATATGTACATTTATGAGTGCTTGTATGTGTGTGTATACAGCCACGCACAACAACAAGACCCACAACATCAGAGGCTCATATTCATGTACATCATCCAATGTATTGGACATTATACAATGTACTGTATGTGAAAGGGGGTGCTACATTGGGGAAACCAGCCAGAAACTACACATGTGAATGAACCTCCACAGAAGCTTCATCAAAAAGCACCATGAAGACAGCTATTGTACTCCAGTTGGACACCCAGGAGAATCACTCCATCCAGAACCTCAAAATAAAAGTACTCAGAGGGAATTTCAGAACTATCCAACAGCAGAAAATTTTTGAATTAAAAATGATTAGATTTTTTAATACAAAGGATTTGGGCAATAACATCGACTTAGGCTTTCTGGCCCACTATCTTAATGTCTTATAGCTCACACATTCCACTTACCTCCCCCTCTTCTATTACTGTTTTTGTAAGCTACATGCTATGCTGAAATGTATTGCTCTTTATTTTACTCTGCTGTGTTTTTATCTACAACCTGATCTATAGACTTACTTACTGACCTATCAGGACATTATTCACAATGCTGGTCTATATCTCACTTAACTCTGCCCAATTAATTTTGTCTTTCTCGTTTTTCCATTTTTTTCCCCATCTCTTTCTGTTTGCTGTTTTTAGTTCATACTTGTATCACTTTTTGACTTGATAAAGAGAGGCATTATCTCTTGAAAGCTCCTCTCTTTATTATGAAAACGTTTGTCCAATAAAAAGGTATCACTATTTACTGCAATACTCTGATTATTCAAATATATATATATATATGTATATATATATATATATATATATATGTATATATATATATATATATATATATATATATATAAAGATTGAGGAAGCCATGAGGCTCCAGTAGCCTAGATGAATAACTAGAGTATTGCAGAAAATAGTGATACCTTTTTTATTGGATAAACGTATTTATAATTATAGCGATGAAGCAGTACTAATTATAAATGTACAGAGAAGTAAAAAAGTGGAGAGAAAAAAAATTCACAGGGCAGAGATTAGAGGGACACAGGCCAGCATTGTAAATAAAGTCTTGACAGGTCCATATGTGAGTCTGTAGATCAGGTTTTAGATAAGAACACAGCAAAGCCATAGGTTAGAGCCATAAATGCCCCACAGTTTGTGGATTAGAATTGAACAGGGGGGCATGTGGCATGTGTCTGAATTATAAAACATGTCGATAGTGGGACAGACATCCTAAATCCATATTAAGCCCAGGATCCTTCGTATTAGTATTTAAAAAAATTAAATAGTTTAAAAGTTTGAAAGTTTTCTGCTCTTGGATAGTTTTGAAGTTATCTCTGAATATTTTTATTTCAGGTTTTGGATGGGGTGGTAATTCTGGACAAAATGGTGCCCAACTGGAGCAGAGTTCCTATTTAATTGTGCTTTTTGATGGAAAGTCTGTGAAGATTCACCCTCAGGTGCAATTTTAGACTGGTTTCCCCAATGTGCCATCCCCTTTTACATGCAGTACATTTTTGTGTTGACTATAGTGGAGGATGTACATGAATATGAGCCCCTGATGTTATAGGTCTTGTTATTATGAGTGACTGTGTCCCCTTTGCAGATATGTTGACACAGTTTGCAGCAAATTGTATTGCAAGGTTTGGTGCCATTTTCTCTGTTATGCTTTTCATTGGCTAATCTTCTCTTCACTTATTTAACATTTAACATTTACAAGTAGCTAAAAAGAATTTGAATTTGTTCATTATCGGTTTATCAGTTTGAAGCTTCTCAAAAAGAAGTAAACAGGAATTCCTGTTTTTATGACTTAGGTTACACAATAAAAACATGACCTCCAACAGCCTGCAGGAAAAGACAGGAAAGGAGCTTGGAATAAGAGCTTGGAAAAATATGGCGTGAGTTGTGACATGTGATGCCATTACCCATCAAGTATGTGCAGGTATCAAGCTGTGAATCTCCATACTGCAGCTTGTAGCGCACACAGCACAGCCAGCATCTTCCATGCTGTAACATTTGCACTGGAAGCTACAATATGGAGATTTACAAATTGTTGTGAATTTCTCTGAAGGATGATGGGAAGGAAATCTCTTGAGGTGTGTGGAGGGAAATATAAAATATAGTAATAATTCATAGTAATAATTTGTATATTTAAATAACTAGGCTAACAGAGCTTTGATTATGCAGAGGTTCAAAATGTTTGAATCTTTTGGTAATAACAACTGAATGTTTTAACTTAATTGCATTTTCCTTTAGTAGGGGGCATGGAAAAAATGTGTTTATTTGCTGCATTAGAAAGACAATATTTGATTATATGTCAGTGTGTTTTCTTTTTTCAGCAATTGCTCTTAATCTACAGACTAAATGATGTCCTCTGTAATTCCTGTTAGTTTCAATGAAGGTTAAACAGGGTTTTCTTAAAACAAAACAACTTTTGTAAAGATTAAAATGCAGGTAAAGACAGCTGTGTTCCGTGCCCCTTTAAGATTTATTCTAAGGTGGCTGTTATGTTCGTGATGCTAAAGTTGTTAGTTTGTAAAATACTTCTCAAACATTTTTTTCACAAATGATAAAGAAGAGTACTTCTTGGCAGTACTCAGGTAACCTCCTTCTAATGACACAAGGCCAAGTGCATGTGCACAATGTCTTCTAAGATACGTGCACTTTTGAAACAATATTGGACTGATTTTCTCATTGAAATACATTACGTGCAGTATTTATACCATTACAGTAAGACAGCGAGTCCTCAGGATTGACGGCTTCAATGAGGAGCTCTGAGGTTCAAGGTCACCACTCCTTGATCCTTCTCACATGGCTGGTGTTCAAGGTTCAACAAGTCCATGTCCATTCAAGAAGAACACTCTGCAATTCCTCGTCTGGAAGTAGAAAAGAAGAGAGAACGCAATGTTCTTAGAATTCTTATTCAAACTTCAGAAAAAAAGCAACTCAGAAAATATTTATTAAATCATTATACGGATAAAACCCAGTAGTCATATTTAAAGTGCTCATTTTCCTTTGAGTGTCTGGACTATGTGAGTTATTTTCTTTAGAGGCATATTAAACTGTCATGGGTTATGAATGCAACTGATAGAGGAGAAAAAGTAGTGTATGAAAACTTTTTTTTGCATGAAAAAAATCCCCAAATAAACACTAATAAACCTACCCTGACGTTTGCAAATTTATTCAGCTTTTTGGCAGTGGATTTTGAGAAGGAACGCCCCTGAAAATCCATCTAAATTTGCATAAAATTCATAATTAGTTTTGGCCAATCACAGACAGCTATATCATTTTTGCAGGATCTGGGAAGTCAGTTTGTGCAGCAAAGCATCACGAGATGTGTGGTCCCCACCGCAAGGAAACAAGGAGGAGCTCAGACATTGCTGCTGTGGATTTCTGTAGTGTGCTGCTGTTGGCTTGAAGTTTAGTATAGGGTTAAAAAACATACTTAGATGCAGTGTTTCTATTGGTAGGTGCTGGTGCCTATGTAGACACACCTAAATCTGTAAGTATATAGAATGACTGATTGTAATGTGTGTGTCTGATATGAGCAGCATGTGTTAGATTAGAAGAAGTTACACACAGGGAAACTTCCATATACCTTGAAGGATACATTAAATGTATCTGTTAAATCTATAATAAACTGACATTAGCATATGTGCAAATCATAAAAGTTCCTAATAGAATTAGTAAATTCAGATAATATCTCTATTCATTTTGATTTGCCACTTGGCCCCATTATGAAAACCCACCCTAAGTCACAAGTATGTGAAGCTTTTTCAAAATGACGATGGTCCTTTAACCACTGTAGTTTTAGAAACGATATTTAATAAGTATTTACCAGCAGTTGTGTACGCCATGGACAAAAAAAATTTTGGGGAAAAATCTGAATTTTTGAACACTTGGTTTATGAGTACATGAATCCATTTTACGTTTGTTATGTCACATTCTGAAAACTAGATAATGAGTTGTGTATGTTTGTAGTAATTGGTGAAGAGAGGGGTGGAGGAGGAGGGAAAAGGCAAAAGTCCACTGTCTTTCTATGACATTGGGATAAGATTGAAAAGGATATCACACCCCTTCCCCCTCGGTGACCCAGAAGCAGATCCCTTGCATCACTCAATGCAATCGTAACTCTATGAAAAATGTAAACAACCCTCTCACACATGCATGTCCAACAAATGCATCCTTGGTCCTTCCAGGGCCCTGCAGAGGCATCATATTAATTGTTTGCTAATTAAAAACTAAATGACTCTTCCTCCTTAAAGGGCCACTAAATTCAGCACAATGTAAACCACATCACAGTAAAGTTCTCCTAAAAGCATGTTGAAATCCTTGTTGAATTTATGAAATATGTGCCCTTTTCACTTAGAAATTCAAATAAAATACAATATCTGTTTACAAGAGTAATTAATAGCCTGGCCACTTGCTTTTGCACGGGTGTGTCCCATTCAAGTAAATGGTAAGACTATTTACATTTCCAGTTTCAAGGGAACAGACCTTGTAATTTTTGTAATTTGTTATAGCAGAACATTCAGGTTTCTCCTCCCTTGCCTCTCTGGATTTTGAACAATGCAGAGCAGTGATCCAGTCCGATGCTGTCCGTGTAGAGATTAAAAAATGAACCCTTAAAGGGATATCTAAGTGAGCTGGATTAATACATTGCTGCACTCTGTAGGCAAAAAGCAGCCTATGTTTATGCAGCACATCTCATAAATCATTTTATTTTTATTAATATCTAAAAATCCCTCTCATGATTATACACAACTTCCTGGTGCCCCAAACCAATCAGCATGCAGCACACTATTAACCCACTATTTACCTGCTTTTGCTTGCTCAGCCAATCTCCTTACAGCTTCCTCCTTGCAGCTTCCTGTCAAATGTCAGTGATACACTACATTTCCCAGACTCATTTGCCTACATATCCCATGCTGCTTTGCACCACAGCCAATAGGAGAACAGTGTTGTCACTGCTGGTATATGACTCATCCCTGCTTCCTGGCTATGCTGTGTGGTGTTGCCATAGCAATTAACATAGTGCTATGTCTGAAATCTTTCTCTTTGATTGGCCAAAAAATATTGGAGGGTGTGTTAACCTTCATTTTAAACCACCAGAAATTACAATATATTTTGCTAACTTCAAGGTAAGTGTTTAAATGTTTATTTTGGTAGTTTTTCATACAAACATATTTTATTCATACACTCCATCAGATGCATTTATAATCCAGGAAACTTAGATATCCCTTTAACCAATTCATCTGTGCAGGCATGGGATGCTGGACTCACCTAAACAAGTCAGTTATGGGTTAACTGGTCAGTGCAGTCCTGAGTCCAGGGAAACTGCTATCAGTCACTGCCTTTCCTATACTCAATTATCACAACACGCGCACCTGGCTATCTATCTTTATAACTCATACAACAGCCAGTAGGCAGGATACACTTTGTATGTAAATAGAGGCTTAAAAAAGTGAATTTTTATTTTATCTGTTATGAGTGTAATTAAAACAATAGATCAGTGTTAATGATAGTACCCCCTGTAGCATGTGGAATTAATTTTACGTGCAAGGTTTTTTTTTTTTAAATATCCCTATGGAGGGGTTAACTTTATCTTCCATGGGGGTCCATATCGACCCACATGTTTATGTAGATAGTGGATTGAGTGGGCAAGTGAGCGATCAGGGAGTGAGAGGGGGTTAGGGAATGCCCGGGGATTACCCCAGCGGGTTTTAAATTGGAAGGAATTTCCAGGGCATTAGAGCTTTCTATTTGGCTCCTAGAGCCATTTCTCATCTGTAAAGTCTGTTTGGATACTTTCTACGCCGAAATCTCTTGCTGACAAGGCAAGGGTTTACGCATGTATCCTGAGTGCCCTAACTCGGGGAAGCAAAATATATACATAGAGGCGCTACTTAGGGAAATAAAGCTCCTGCAGCTAATGCCCTAACCTGATTTAACAATTAATAATTATTAACAATTAACAAATAATCCACATATTAAAAGGATCAGAAAATATCTAAAAAGGTTGAACTTGATGGCTAAAACTCTTTATTCAACCTTAAATACTAAGGGCCTCATTCTATTATCGGCCGTAGGAGATGCGGGGCCGCAAGGACCGGCCGCAAGTTATTCGGCTATTCTATTCCCTTCCGGCCGGGGATTCCGGCAGGCTTGCGGCCGGCGCCTTGCGGCTGTTCGCGCCGGAGGAAAGCCTTTGATCTTAAACGGCCGCAAGAGTTTCTGCCGCAAGAAAAGCCTGGTTGCTATTCAATCGCTCCGGGAACCCTCTCTGCAAGGCTAAAACCGAGCCGCAGCTTACTTGCAGAAAAAAGGTCCCGCTAGCACCAATTAAGCACGAAATATAGCCCAAATAAAGCCATCCTGCACTCTGAGGAGACTATATATAAGTGATTGTAGGTGTTAGCAAAAATAGCACAACATTCCCCTACACTCAAATCCGTAAATAAATTATTTTTTAATTCAAATATCCATGTAAAAAGTCCCGAGGGCTTGGAGCACCTCAGACCCGCCCACGCTGCGGCCGGAAAATAAACAGTTAATGTAAACTTGGATTTGGGCTGATGTGCAAGCTTGAGAGGGGGTTACTATTAATCCTCATGTCCCCCAATATGATCCCTAGCATTTACAGAGCTTTACAGTGCAGGCTTGAATTTATTTTTGCGTTTAAAGATTTCAGAGCTTACGGCCGGTTGCAAGATATACGGACGGCCGTAAGGGGAGATATATAATTGAATTGAATTGCAAGATAACGGAACCCCTGCAAGGAATCGCAGCCTTGCGGCTGTTTTACGGCCGATAATAGAATGAGGCCCTAAGTAACTATGATTTACATAGGTCTCATAGTCTTGTATATATGTCAAAAACATGTGAAGTTTTTCCTGAACTACAGTGGTCATTATAGCTTCTCCTAATCAATTTATGTAATATTTCCCAGCCACTAAAGTGTTAAAGCAGCAACAGCATTTCTTCAGCTGAAGCCATAAACAGCATCTGCCTCCATAAAGACGCTGCGTCCATATAACCCACAATGCACCAGTGCTGTAAGTACAGCCTCAGGTGTTCAAACATCCGCCTGGGGAGGGAGGAATAGACCATAATCTATTTATAGCTCACTGCAAACTACAAAGCCGTCTGTGTTACATTGTTTCACTTTGACTTCCTATTATGAGAGAATAACAAAGAAAATGAAATATTATATAAAAGTCAAGTAATAAAAACAATAATATCATTTGTGCAAAAACAAACTGGACAAGCGAGGGTGTCACCTGAGATCTAGTGTATGTTTAAAGGGACACATCTATTGCCATCATGTTGAACAGTCAGAATTATGCTATAAAAAAATTTGAGTTTTAAAGTTTTGAAGGGACCATAAATTACAAGCACCCGCCAAATTCTTATATACTGTCTTTACTGCAATTCTAAATTGTTTTTTTTCCTTTGGGGTTAGAATATCTTAAGAAACTAAAGGAAAAAAAGCTAACTTTTTTGGTTGATGCATTCATAGGCCCTCATTCAATTGCAATTTGGCCAATTGAATAGGGCTCTAAATAAGCACATAACATATTTTTTTTAAGAAGTTTTTAGTTAGTAAGCATCTATCCAAAAGCAAGGTTTTCACTAACTAAAAACTTCTTTAAAAAATATATGCTATGTGCTTATTTAGAGCCCTATTTAATTGGCCAAATCGCAATTGAATGAGGGCCATAGTGTATTGCTACACTGTATAGAGATGGACTCTCCAGATAAAAGCAATGGAGAATTAAAGGATCATTGTGACTCCCTAGGAAGAGGAGATAATTATTTTAACATTGCATTTATCACTATTACAATTTTTATCGAATAATTTATTATAGAAAAATAAAATGTTAAAGTATCTATGTTTGTCTCCTTACCAAAAGGAGTATTAAGGGGAGTGTGGAGATTTGACTGAGAGGTTTTGTTTCAAAGATTTTTTATTCAACAGCGTTTATGTTACATAACAAACAATTACATTGCAAACATCTGTTAACTGAAATTATTGAGATAATTGTGTCTATTGTTATTAAAATATAATATTCATATCAATAAACAATCATTCAGCCAGATATCTCACATTTTTTTCCTTTTTTGGTGATGGTTTTAAGTAAATACACAATTAAACTTCCACTCCTAAATGTTCCTCACTACATCCATTCCCATGATCTCCCGTGCCACCCTCAGTACCTTTTGTCGTCTAGATGAGTTGCCTCTCCGCTTCCCAGCTCTACCCGTTCCAGTCCGCTCCACACTCCGCTCCCCGGACAAGCCACCGCTGTTAGCCAAAATGTAATGCTCTTTCCTGTCCAGACCTTACAATGTGCTATCTGGAGACTGAATCCAAGGTCCCCAAATTTCTAGGTAAATTTGGTGAGTGTCCAACAAAGTGTGAGTCATTCTTTCGTTAATGCAAAGATAATTTATTTTGTTTATGACTTCCTGAAATTGGATATGACTGCTTTTCCATCTTCTAGCAATTATATTTTTGGCGGCTAAAAAAATCATTTGGGCCAATTTGTTCCCCTTATTACCCAGCCCCTGGTAATGAATTCCCAACAGGCAAGTCGAGATTGATGGTTCTAGGGGAGATTTAAGAATCCGTGTGAAGGGGTTAACATATTCTGCCAATGAAGGGGTTAACATTAAGTCATTGGAAGATGTGGTGCGTGCTTACTTAAAACTAGCCGAGGAAATGACTGAATCTGCCAAGGAGTCTTCTCAGCAAATGGTATTGGATATTGAAGATCTTGATCAGATTCAGTCCTTTCCTCGGCTAGTTTTAAGTAAGCACGCACCACATCTTCCAATGACTTAATGTTAATTGGCAGAATATGTTAACCCCTTCACCGTGAAGCTAATTTGGTAGCTTCAATCCAAATATTAGCCACTCTAGGACATTTCCACCACGTATGAATAAAGTCTCCCCTTCCCTGGCATCCTCTAAAGCACCTATCTGAAGTTGTTGGAGATAGCTTATTTAGCCTGGCAGGAGTCATGTATGCCCGGTGTAAGATTTTCAACGAGGTTTCTAGCAAGCTATAGTTATATGAGCCCTTAGATAGGCTCAGAAAGGATACCGCCCATTTGTCCCCCTCCCAGTTTTGTTGCATGTCTATCTCCCATTTCAATGTGTAAGCAGGCTTCCACGAAGCCTTTGGGGCATTAAACATAGTGTACAGTGAGCCTAAGGTTCCTCCAATTAAGTTTGTGTTTTTACATATTATTGACATCCACGATTCTTTGGGCGGGCCATGAATCCTATGTATCTCCTCAACCCAATGTCTAATTTTGATGTAGTTAAACATTTTTTGGTGTGGTATCCCTATTTTCCTGTTCATTTCTGCCCAAGAAATAATTCTGTCGCCCTCAAACCATGCCTCAAGTTTGTCTAAATTGTGTGTGGTCCAGAATGCTTTGGAGTCAGCTGTGAGGGTGGTCGCTAGAGAGGTTGATGTAAAGATTGAAGTAAGAGGTGATACGGGGTGAATCAGTTTATGTTCCTTCCTAGCCCATCTCCATATTTTCAGCGTAAATTTAGTAATAGGGTTATGGATTAGGGAGTCAAACGTGAGGGAACTCGGAGCCCATAAAATGATTTCCCATTTTAATGGGGCCATTTGTAGCTCTTCAATAAAAACCCAATTGGGCTGTAGGGTGGTAGAATGTATTAACGGTATAGAGGCAATTTGAGCTGCCTTAAAGTAGGTACTGAAATTAGGGCAGGATAATCCTCCTCTAGACTTATGTTTATACATAGAATGTCTGGCGATCCTAGGAGGTCTATTCCTCCAAACAAATCTAAAGACCTGGGCTTGAAACTGTGCCAATTCCCTATTATTAATTTGGATCGTCAGAGTCCTGGCCAGATAAAGCAGATAATTGCTACTTTTGTAAATGTATGCACACTTAAAATCACTCTTAATATTGCGACATATTCTGCAAATATTACTTACTAGCGACTTGCCCGTCAAAGAACTACGGCAATAAGATTGTAAGGCAGGTAATGTTGTTTGCGTGAGACATTAATTTTGTTGGTGTTCCAAGATCCTTCGTCGCTCATTGCGAGCCTTCGGCGCTCATTGCGAGGCTCTTGGTTGTTTGTGTGCTATGAGCAGCGTTGTGTTTTTTTTTTTGTATGGCAATGAATAATTAATAAAATAATAAATTAATGTACTTTACCTATTTTCAAGTAATATATGCAGGAAGCATTGTTTTGTAGAGCTGGCAATCTGTTTTCATGTTGCTGCAGCATACAATGTGGGTTTTCAGTGCTGTGGAGGTGCTGTGTAAGTGTCAGCAATGTGTGCAGTGTGCAGTGTAAATAGTGTGCGTGCGAGAGGAAAATCCGTTAGGGTAGCTGTGTACTTCCGCATTGTGTAAGTTAGTGTTGTAAAATGGCGCCTAATGTGTGGTAGGCGGCTGTGGCTGATTTTGCGTCCTTGTTCTTGGACCTCGTCTGGCTTTTTCGCAAAATACGTATGTGCTTGGTGGTGTTTTGCGTGTTTAGGGTCCTGTAGCCTCGTTTTCGTTTTTTTTCAGTGCCCATTTTTTCTCTCGCTTAGGGGATTTTCAGGTGTCTATACTCTGTAGTTTGGACTTAAATGGAGGTGTAACTTCACTTGCAGAGGTCCTGGGTGCCCCCCTTGCTGTGGGTAAGCTTTTTATGTGTTTGTTGTGTGTATTTATTGTGTTTCTCATGTTTTCAGGTTCGCACAGGTCATTTGTTAAACTTGTATCTTTGCGAGGTAGTAGTGTTTTTTTTTTCTAAGTGCCGCGTCTCGTATTCGTTTGTCGCGAGGTCTGCAGTTGCTGGCAAAGAGCGCCGTTGGCGCTCCATGTCAGCAATTGAGGCCCTCGCTTTGCAACACAGCCCACAGCATCAGCAACAACCCGCATGCTCACAACTATATATGTGATTGGCACTATAAAATGCATATAAACATTTATAAAAAAACAAACACCCGAAGCCCAAATAATGTGTGTATAAATTTACAAAAGTAGCAATTGAATGAGGCCCTTTGTGTCTGCAAAGTTAGAAGCTTCCTAATCTTAAAGATAAGGAAAATAAAAAAAACTTTCTTCAAGTTACATTAGATACTATGCTAATTAAAGGTTGGTACTGTCTGTGAAACCCTGAGGTGCATTTCACCACTTTTGCGGCTTTGGCGGTTATCCAGAGCCACCAATTTCAACTAACTATATAATGGGTGGAGACCAACAGCACCTTTTTTTTTTCCCTTTTTTTTTTTTTTTACAAATTTCATGTCCTTTTAAATATTTCTTGTACACTGTATATCTCTGTCATCAGATAGTAAAAAAATGAATATAATTGGTAGCAAAGTCCTATTAGCAAATCATTATATGACTAATCCAATGTGGCCCCGTCAGTAAACACTAGGGCCCTCATTCAATTGTAATTTGGCCAATGGAATAGGGCTCTAAATATGCACATACCGTAACATATTTTTTGCCCTATTCAATTGGCCAAATTACAATTGAATGAGGGCCCTGTAATGTATTTTAGATAAGAGATTCTACATTCAACATGGCAGCCCCTACATGCAATCAGTGTCTGCTAAAAATTAAAATTTTATCGCAAGAAATGCATTTATATCCATGGCTTGTACAGCAACTAATGTTGTTAGATTGTTACATACTTCACAAACATGTTATGTCTTTCCCAATCTGCAGTGGTGTTTTAAAGGGTCACTTTAATGCCCCAGTAATTTCAATACTAAACATCCATATAAAAAAAACTTTTACATTCACTTTAAAATTTAGGCAGAAAATCGTAATTTCTCTCTTAATTTGGATGGGCTGCTGCCGTTATCTGTTTTTTTCAGAAATGTATTAAAAATAGGCACATTTTATTTCTTTAACGTGTTCACAAAAATTCCAGAATGGGCTTCACTGTATCTGTCCCACTGGTATAACATCCTATAAATGGGATGAGCCATCCAAGCTCTGTTGTAGTAAATAATACAGTTATAATGTGTTCCTTGTGATGGGTGGGGCACAGCTGAGAAAGCTCTAACAAAGGTCAGTTGAAGAATACATATCTTTATTTTTACTTGTAGCAAAATTATTAAATCCAATGGGAGAGACGTACTAGTGATTTATATATACAGATATTTTTAATGATACCAAGAAAAATGCCATTAAGCAAACTTTTAATTAAAAAATATATACATTTTGATGCCTCTACTACTCCTGGGCGGCATCCATGATACTTTGAGGAGGGCTGAGTGTAAAAGAATGGGGTGGGTGTCAAATCCTGTAAACTTTGGCTCACATCCCCTCCCTCTTTCACCCATCAATTCATGGTTCAATAAAAAAACACACACACACCCTCAGTCTTCAATCTTGAAACATTGCAGACAAAAATAGCCGGCTAATTTAAGTTTATTAAGGAAATTACTTTATACTTATGGCTTACACAATTGATAATGTTGTTAATTTCTTAGATATTTCTCAAAGTTTTATCATTTGCAGTGGTCCTTTAAAGACACAGGATACATCCAAGTTTTATTTAAAGAGTTATTTTAAGCATTAATATAGTGCAATATGGTAACAAAAATGGTGGATCTCAAGCACTGTTTATCAATAGCTGGTACTAGGACAGATGCCGGTCCCTGAGACCTTATCTGCAAGTCCCTAAGATCCTACCTGATGATTCCTGAGATCTTACCTGTCGGTCCCTGAGATCTTACCTACCCTCCCTGAGACATTACCAGTCGCTAACTGAGATCCTACCTGCCAGTCCCAGAGATTTTAGCTGCCATTAACTGAGATACTACCTGCCAGGCCCTGAGACCTTACCTGCCGCTAACAGATCCTACCTGTCAGTCCCTGAGATCCTACCTACCTGACGATTCCTAAACCTTACCTGCCAGTCCTTATACCTTATCACAATGTCAAAAATGTTCTGGATTAGAAAGGCTGCTCCAAAGAGCATTGTAAGGAAACCAGCCTGTCCCCAGTTCCTACCTGCCAGTAGCTGAGATCCTACCTGATAATCCCTGAGATCTTACCTGCTGGTCCCTGAGACCTTACCACCCTGTCCCTGAGATCCTACCTGCCAGTCCCTGAGATTTTATCTGCCGGTCCCTGAGACCCTACCTGCCAGTACCTGAGATCTTACCTGACGATCCCTGAGACCTTATCTGCCGTTCCCTGAGATCCTATCTGACGATCCCTGAAATCTTACCTGCCGGTCCCTGAGATCCTACCTGACAATCCCTGAGATCTTACCTGCCGGTCCCTAAATTCTTGCTGCCGGTCCCGGCGACCTTACCTGCCAATAACTGAGATCCTACCTGCCAGCCTCTGAGATCTTACCTACCTGTCCCTGAGATTCTGACTGCCGGTCCATGAGACCCTAACTGCCAATCACTGAGATCTTAACCGTCGGTCTCTGAGATCCTACCACCCTGTCCCTGAGATCTTACCTACCAGTTCCTGAGATCCTACCTGCCGGTCCCTGAGACCTTACCTGCCCCTAATTGAGATCCTACCTGCCAGCTCCTGAAATATTACCTGCCAGTCCCTCAGACCTTACCTGTCTGTCCCTGAGATCCTACCTGCTGGTCCCTGAGACCTTGCCTGCCGCTAACTGAGATCCTACCTGCCGGTCCCTGAGATCTTACCTGCCAGTCCCGGAGAGCCTACTTGCCAGTCCCTGAGACTTTACCTGCCGGTCCCTGAGATCTTACCTGTCAGTCCCTCAGATCCTACCTGCTGGTCCCTTAGATCTTACCTGCGGGTCCCTGAGACCCTACCTGCCGTTCCCTAAGATCCTACCTGATGATCCCTGAGGTCTTACCTGCCGGTCCCTGAGATCTTACCTGCCTATCCCTGAGATCCTACCTGCCAGTCCCTGAGATTTTAGCTGCCGGTCCCTGAGACCTTACCTGCCAGTAACTGAGATCCTACCTGCCAGTCCCTGAGACCTTACCTGCCGCTAACTGAGATCCTACCTGCCAGGCCCTGAGATCTTACCTGCTGGTCCCTGAGATCCTACCTGCCAGTAACCGAGTTACCTTGCTCACTGTGCTTTAGGGAGTTCAGCTGTACCTCACTGACGAGGCCCATAAAGGCCAGTCCCTGAGATCTTACCTGCCGGTCCCTGAGATCTTACCTGTTAGTCCCTCAGATCCTACCTGCTGGTCCCTTAGATCTTACCTTCTGGTCCCTGAGACCCTGCCTGCCAGTCCCTGAGATCTTACCTGATGGTCCCTGAGATCTTACCTGCCGCTGAGATCCTACCTGCCGTTCCCTAAGATCCTACCTGATGATCCCTGAGGTCTTACCTGCCGGTCCCTGAGATCTTACCTGCCTATCCCTGAGATCCTACCTGCCGGTCCCTGAGATTTTAGCTGCCGGTCCCTGAGACCTTACCTGCCAGTAACTGAGATCCTACCTGCCAGTCCCTGAGACCTTATCTGACGTTAACTGAGATCCTACCTGCCAGGCCCTGAGATCTTACCTGCTGGTCCCTGAGATCCTACCTGCCAGTAACCGAGTTACCTTGCTCACTGTGCTTTAGGGAGTTCAGCTGTACCTCACTGACGAGGCCCATAAAGGCCAAAACGCGTCTGGGGTTTGCTGTTTCTCCTGCTCAGGGTAGAATTGCCTGGTATTTTGGGACTGGGTCACTCTTTTGAGTGGGACCAGACTGATATACTACAGGATATTTCTCCCTGTAAAGGGCACAAGTGGCTAAAAGAGGTTGCTCTCAGAGTGACTTATCATGGCCACAGAACTAACCTATTAAGGTTGGTTTGTTCTCTGATGAGCACCTCTGACTTAGTTGTTTTAGTGCATTTGTATGCCTAAAAGTTAGTGCAGCAAGATTCAGATAAGGAACTAAGTTTAGTGACTTGCTTTCGGGCATGCAAATTAACACAAATGTTGTATATATATAATGAGGCAAGATGTCATAAAGTTAGTTGATTAGAAAAAATATATATATATTTTGCTACCCATACTGGGCCTCAGAGGTATCCATGATACTTTGGCAAAATCTGTGAGAGAGGAGTTTTCATATTTGCAGGAGCAGGACGTTCAGTTTATCAGTTAAATGTGCACATGCCTTGCTTCTGAGCATATGCAGGGGAAAGGGGGGGGGGGGGGGGGGGTCAAATACTATAAACTCCAATGATATATCAAATCTGTGTCTCTTCTCTCTTTTCCATACTACCCAAACCCTTCCTTTTCAGTGATACATAAGATAATAGCTACTGTCAATCTCCAAATATGTCTGTGCAATGTGCAGTAGAAGCTGAAATATGTAGTTTCACTGCCTATCTTACACAGTAACATGCCCTGAGAGCTGATTAGCCAGGGAACATGTCAGACATCAGGGATTTTTTTGCTTCTTCTGATCACAATGCGCCTATAGAATGTTACATATTAGCACTTCTGATAATATGTGTTGAATGTAATTATCACATTGTATCTGAGATTGCACATCATACATCACTGTGCATATAAATAGCAGGTAAAACCCCTGGATATAGCTCATTAACAACTTAACACTTCATTAAATATTATTGAAAAGAAATACATTGCTATGGAGGCAGTGGTGGAGCTCCTGCTGGTACAGATGGTGCAAAGCACCAGGTTCATAACAGGGGAGGGGCCCTGTGAATAGGGACTCTTCATTTATTAGTAGAGAAAAGCTGAGCATTAGGTTCTATCCGCTTATGGTAGCGCAGCACAAGGCAGCAGCAGTGGGCATGCGCTAGATGGCGCTGCCAATATTCCGGTGCCATATCACAGAATCAAGGCTTAGGTAAACTGTTAGGGTGAGAGTTGGGGTTAGGGTGAAGATTAGGGTTAGTTCAAGGGTTTGGCTAACATTTTAAGCCTAGAACTTTTCTCACATATCGGCAGTGCTGCGAAATATCGGCAGCACCATCTAGCGGTTGGAGGCCGCACTGCAGCGGCAGATCTATCCCCACGCCATAACAGGATATATCTGAGAAAAGCTGAGAAATACTTTTATAGAAAGGTGATTTGGTCACTTTATGGTTGATTTGACCACCTTCATATATTTTTATTGACCCATAAAGGCACTTGTATAAATTAGATTTTTGTGGAAAACTTGACATTTTGAAGACTTTGTTTATGAGTACAAGAATCCATTTTCTGTTTATTACAACATATCTTGAGGGGTGTGTTTTTGTAGTTATCAGCGGACAAAGGGTGGAGAGGAGGGAACATGCAGAAGTCCAGAGTAAATAATTACTGGATAAGATTGAAATTGGCACCACACCCCTTCCACCAATGCATCATGGATCCTTCCAGAGTCCTTCAAAATCATTCACCTTTTTTTTTTCCAATTAAAAACTAGCAATGTGTTTTTTCCTGCTTAATTATGCTTTTAGAATGACTCAAAGTTTTCAAACATACTTTTTTTTCATAGTGTAATGGTCATTTAAGTGTCAGAATACCCCACCTCCCACAGACAGCCCTGTTAATCATTACACTAAGACCCTGTTCGTTTGATTAGAACTTGTCATCATCATTATCATTAAACAATTGAAGTTTATCTCTTGATAATGGAGCAGTTGCAGAAAACATGGAAATGTGAGTTTTATCACAAAAGGAATGTCTTTGTCTTTATCACACATGTTATTATTAAAGAACTTAAAGAGATAAGTGGAATGGGCATTGATTGTGCAATTAACAAAAGGAAATAAAGTTTTACTACAGAGAAGACCGTAAGGTAGATTCTGATCTACCTGTGGACCCCCCATAGTGACAGAGTGACAGAGAGACAGACCCCATGTTCATCATACATTGAGAGTTGAGGGACCACTCAAGGGTCATATTTATAGAAAACTCCTTTGAAAAATTACTTAATATTATGCAAAATGTTTTTTTTATTACAAATAACTAATTACAGCCTTTGGTTTTAACTATTATGTTCAATGTTGCTTTAAAGTTTAATCTATTTATTTATATTAAAGAACACTTTTAGAATATTAACTATGTAAAAGTTGCTTAGTTTGCCAATTACTCCATGGAGAGTAAAAGTCGCCATCCTAAAATAGATTTTTGTCATTAAAGGGTCATTTACCTTTTCATGGTGTGAAAAAGTACAAGATTGTATGTTAAACTTATTTATTTTTTTAATAACAGTAAGAACATCTAAAGTTGTAAGTCTGTTTACATATAAAGTCTTACTCTCCAGCGTACTGGCTGTTGCATGAGTAATAACAGTCAGGTGAGCCGCATGGTAAAGATAGTGATTGATAGCAGTTTTTTCCTGAACTCAGGAATGCACTGACCAGTTAACCCATAACTGACCTATTTAGGTGATTCCAGCATTGCATGCCTGCACAGATAGATTTGTCAACTGTTTTTTTTTTTCTTTTACTCAGTTCACAGAGTTGTAGTTGCGGGTCTGGCAGTGGGCAGTCAGTGGCTCATGTAAACACAGATTTTACTTTATTTGATTTCTCAGTAAAAAATGCACATATTTAAAAAATGCAAAAAGTAATTCAACATTGTTTTAGGATAACTTTACTGTGATATGGTCTAAATTGTGCTGAATTAAGCTGCGGTAGTTACATTCATGCTCTGTGTTCCTCAGCAACTCACATCACCAACATAAAGGTTAACTTCTATAGCTGAAGACTTTCACATAGGAGCAACTTGTGTTTAGGTGAAATTCCTCCCTTTTCAGTGTTTCACACATTTGTTTTCATGGATAACAGGGTAATACATCTGAGGGAATGTGAGGACCTGCAGATTCTGATAAAATCTCTACTCAGCTGTGTTGAAACTCTGATTCTATGAAGTGCCACTTAATAATAGGACTAAATGGAAGAAGAAGTCCCAGTAGGATAACCTTCCCCATAATCTCCAGGCTACATGGCAATCCAAAATGTGAGCGCCCATGACTGTGATCTACACATTGTATCACATTATGATTTAAACCATATATATCATGTATATTTCCTAGTATCAAACACCATTGGGCTGGTGATTTACAGCCTTATTAAATTGTGATTCGGTAAATTTAATAGGGGTCTATTTAAGCACATAGCATATTTTTTTTACAGAAGTTTTTAGTTAGTGAAGACCTTGCTTTTGGATAGAAGTTTACTAACTAAAAACTTCTGTAAAATAAAATATGCTATGTGCTTATATAGAGCTCTTTTCAATTTGCAGAATCGCAATTTAAGAAGGCTGTTATATTATAATAAAAGTCATAGGTTAAAGGTTTATAGCAGTTTAATGGATTATGAATGCATCTGACAAAGAAGAATCAGTAGTGTATGCATTTTTTGCAAGAAAAAAATATCAAAATAAACATAAATAAACATACCCTAGAGTGTGCAAATGTCTTCATATTTCTGGCACTTGATTTTGACAAGGAGCGCCCCTGAAGGAAATATCTAAAGTTACATAGTTACATAGTTACATAGGGCCTCATTCTATTAGCGGCCGCAGCCGTTGCGGGGCCGCAAGGACCGGCCGCAAGCTATTCGGCTATTCTATTCCCTTACGGCCGGGGGCTCCGGCAGGCTTGCGGACGGTGCCTTGCTATCTCTTGCGGCCGCTCGCGCCAGAGGAAAGCCTTTGATCTAAAACGGCCGCAAGAGTTTCGGCCGTAAGAAATTCCTATTTGCAATTCAATTGCTCCGGGAAACCTCTCTGCAAGGCTAAAAACGAGCCGCAGCTTACTTGCAGGAAAGAGGTCCCGCTAGCACCAATTAAGCACATAAAATAGCTCAAATAAAGACATCCTGCACTTTGAGAAGACTATAAAGGGATTTTAGGTGTTAGAAAAAATAGCACATAATTATCCTATACTCAAATCCGTAAAATATTTTATTTTTAATATCCGTAAAATATCCATGTAAAAAGTCCAGAGTGCTTGGAGCACCTCAGACACACCCACGCCGCAGCCGGAAAATAAACAGTTAATTTGAACTCGGGTTTGGGCTGATGTGCAAGCTTGAGAGGGGGTTATTTTTAATTCTCATGTCCCCCAATATGATCCCTAGCATTTACAGAGCTGTACAGTGCAGGCTTGAATTTATTTTTGACTTTGTAGATTTCTGAGCTTGCGGCCGGTTTCAAGATATGCGGCCGGCCGTAAGGGGAGATCCTTGCGGGGCCGTATAATAGAATCGCGAGTTAACAGAACCCCCGCAAGGAATCGCAGCCTTACGGCCGATTTACGGCCGGTAATAGAATGAGGCCCATAGTATTTAATGTTGAAAAAAGACTTTCAGTCCATGAAGTTCAATCTTTTAAGATCTCCTCTGATCTGCAATATGCGGATTAACTATTAATTAATTAGTTGTTATCCATGATAACCCTGAATTCCCTTTTTAATTAGCAATAAATCTAGTCCCCTTTTAAAGTTATCTATCAAATCCGCTGTCACCACTTCCTCTGGTAGAGAATTCCACAGATTAACCACCCTTACTGTGAAGAACCCTTTTCTTTCTTTAAGGTGGAATGTTTTTACTTCTAACCTCAAGGGGTGGCCTCTTGTCAGTTGAAAACCTCTTGGCACAAAAAGCTCCCTTGACAAATCTTTATACTGACCCTGGATGTATTTATATAAGGTAATTATATCTCCTCTTAGATGCCTTTTTTCTAGAGAAAATAAGTTTAATCTGGTTAGTCTTTCTTTGTAACTAGCCACTCCATTCCCCTTATTAGTTTGGTTGCCCTCCTCTGTAACTTTTCCAGCTCTAAAATGTTCTTTTTATGTAGTGGTGCCCAAAATTGTACTCCATATTCCAAATGAGGGCATACTAGAGATTTGTCTAGTGGCAGAATTATATTTGCTTCCATGGCTTCTATACCCTTCTTAATACATGCTAATATTTTATTTGCCTTTGCAGCTGCTGCTTGGCTTTGAGCACTGATACCTAGGTGGTTGTCCACAAGCACTCCCAAATCCCTTTCAATATCTGATACACCTAGATTTGCTCCATTAAGATTATAAATTGCATGGCTATTTTTCCTTCCCAGATGCATAACTTTACATTTATTTGTATTAAATCTCATCTGCCATTTAGATGCCCATTCCTCAATTTTATGTAAATCCCTTTGGAGGGAAAGCACATCATTATCTGATCTAATTACCTTGCACAACTGCGTGTCATCAGCTAAAATGGAGACACCACACTCCAATCCTACCTCTAAGTCATTAATAAATATGTTAAAAAGGAGAGGACCTAATACTGAACCCTGAGGAACCCCATGTACCACATTAGTCCAATCGGAGAATGTTCAATTTACAACAACCCTTTGCTTCCTGTCTTTTAGCCAGCTCTCAATCCATGAGCAGATATTTACTGCAATTCCTGTATCTCTTAGTTTGCACAATAGTCTCCCATGTGGCACTGTATCAAAAGCCTTTGCAAAATCCAAAAAGACTACATCCACTGAGTTGCCTTTATCCAGGTTCCTACTGACCTCCTCATAGAAACTAATTAGATTTGTTTGACATGACCTATACCTCATAAATCCATGTTGACTCCTACTTATAATCCTGTTCAAATAGATATATTCTTGTTCATTATCCCTTATTAGCCCTTCTAAAAGCTTCCCCACTACAGAAGTGAGGCTCACTGGTCTATAATTCCCCGGATTTGCTCTTGCTCCCTTCTTAAATATAGGTATCACATCAGCTTTTCTCCAGTCATCTGGTAGAAACCCTGTGTTGAGTGAATCTTGAAAAATTTAATATAATGGTTTGGCTATTACAGAACCCAGTTCCCTTAGTACCCTTGGATGTATTCCATCAGGACCCGGGGCTTTATTAACATTTATTTTTTCCAACCACTTTTGGATTACTTCCTGTGTTAACCACTTATTTGGCAAAGGTAGTGTTGCCCCATTATGTTGCAGTGTCCCAGCCACTGGTACCTCCCTTGTGTATACCAAAGAAAATAACCTATTTAGCTCATCTGCCTTTTCCTGGTCAAAAATTTTCAGACGGCCTGTGTCACATTTTAATTTTCCTATAGCTTCCTTCCTCGCCTTCTTCCCATTAATATACTTAAAAAATATTTTAGGGTTAGTCTCTCTTTAGTTACTCTCTTTTGCAATACATTTTTCATTTTCTATTTTAGCCAGTCTAATCACGCTTTTGCAAGCCTTGTTGATTTCCTTGTATTCCCGTAAAGCAGTCTCGGTCCTGTCTTGTTTGTATAATTTAAATGCCTGTTTTTTACTCCGTATCTTGATCTTTAAATCATTGTTAAGCCACATTGGATGGGATTTACTCCTTTTACTTTTATTCCCACACAGTATATGCCGATGTGTATGTATATTTAGTAAGGATTTGAACGTTGCCCGGTTATGATCAGTATTTTTACCTGTCAGCTCTTTGTCCCAGTCTATACTTTGTATTGCTGCCCTTAGACCGTTAAAATCTTCCCTTTTAAAATTAAGAGTTTTTGTTGGCCCCTTAAAATTTTGTTTTTTTTAATTCAATCTCACATGAGACTGTGTTGTGATAACTGTTTCCCAAAGGTTGCCCTATTACAACATTTGATACTATATCAATATTATTTGTGATGAGTAAATCGGAAGGGGGCTTAATTTCTAGTAGGCTCTTGTATAACCTGGGCCAGATAATGATCCCTGAGTGTACTCAAGAACCTGCTCCCCTTAGATGAACTGCTGGTCTCATTTATCCCGTTTATTTCAGGGTAATTAAAATCTCCCATTATTAGAACTTGCCCATGCTTAGCTGCATTTCCAATCTGTAACAATAACTGTATTCCTCACTTTCAGCTATATTTGGGGGTTTATAGCATACTCTTACTAATATTCTTTTGGAATTTGCTGCTCCGCTATTTAACTCTACCCACAAACATTCAACTTTATCACTAGGTCCATCATAAATATCTTCTCTGACTATAGGCTTAAATTCAGGCTTAACATACAGATAATGATGAGGGAGCTTTCGTACTAGGGGATAGGATGGTAGAAAGGCTGGAGGAGTTTTTAAACTAGTAGTTGGGGGGAGGGACTAGCTATAAGTAATGGGGTAGAAAGTGTAGAGGGTATAAGGGATGAATTAACAACTCATAGGGGAGGAGATGGGGGGAGGGGTAGTATAGTCAATAGGGAGGTAGTACTAAGTAATTCAAGTACAGTGGCAGGCACTTCAGAACTACAGACTCATAACATAAGGTGTATGCTTGCTAATGCCAGAAGCTTGCCAGGAAAAATGGGAGAGTTAGAATTATTAGCAATTAATGAAAAATGGGATTTAATAGGCATTACAGAAACGTGGTGGGATGAATCTCATGACTAGACTGTTAATCTGGATGGTTATAACCTATTTAGGAAAGATAGAGGCAATGGTAAACGAGGAGGAGGGATTTGTCTGTATGTTAAGCCTGAATTTAAGCCTATAGTCAGAGAAGATATTTATGGTGGACCTAGTGATAAAGCTGAATGTTTGTGGGTAGAGTTAAATAGCGGAGCAGCAAATTCCAAAAGAATATTAGTAGGAGTATGCTATAAACCCCCAAATATAGCGGAAAGTGAGGAAATACAATTATTGTTACAGATTGAAAATGCAGCTAGGCATGGTCAAGTTCTAATAATGGGAGATTTTAATTACCCTGAAATAAACTGGATAAATTAGACCAGCAGTTCATCTAAGGGGAGCAGGTTCTTGAGTACACTCAGGGATCATTATCTGGCCCAGGTTGTACAAGAGCCTACTAGAAATGAAGCTATCTTAGATTTACTCATCACAAATAATATTGATATAGTATCTAATGTTGGAATAGGGCAACCTTTGGGAAACAGTGATCACAACACAGTCTCGTTTGAGATTGAATTAAAAAAACAAAATTTTAAGGGGCCAACAAAAACTCTTAATTTTAAAAGGGAAGATTTTACCGGTCTAAGGGCAGCAATACAAAGTATAGACTGGGACAGATAACTGGCAGGTAGAAACACTGACCACAAGTGGACAACATTTAAATCCTTACTAAATATACATACACAACGGCATATACCGTGTGGGAATAAAAGTAAAAGGAGTAAATCCCATCCAATGTGGCTTAACAATGATTTAAAGATCAAGATATGGAGTAAAAAACAGGCATTTAAATTATACAAACAAGAGGGGACAGAGACTGCTTTACAGGAATACAAGGAAATCAACAAGGCTTGCAAAAGGGCGATTAGACTGGCTAAAATAGAAAATGAAAAATTAATTGCAAAATAGAGTAAGACTAACCCTAAAATATTTTTTAAGTATATTAATGGGAAGAAGGCGAGGAAGGAAGCTATAGGAACATTGCAATGTGACACAGGCCGTCTGATAATTAGTGACCAAGAAAAGGCAGATGAGCTAAATAGGTTCTTTTCTTCGGTATACACAAGGGAGGTACCAGTGGTTGGGACACGGCAACATAATAGGGCTACACTACCTTTGCCAAATAATTGGTTAAAACAGGAAGTAATCCAAAAGAGGTTGGAAAAAATAAATGTTAATAAAGCCCCGGGTCCTGATGGAATACATCCAAGGGTACTAAGGGAACTGGGTTCTGTAATAGCCAAACCATTATATTTAATTTTTCAAGATTCACTCAACACAGGGTCTCTACCAGATGACTGGAGAAAAGCTGATGTGATACCTATATTTAAAAAGGGAGCAAGAGCAAATCCGGGGAATTATAGACCAGTGAGCCTTACTTCTGTAGTGGGGAAGCTTTTAGAAGGGTTAATAAGGGATAATATACAAGAATATGTCTATTTGAACAGGATTATAAGTAGGAGTCAACATGGATTGATGAGGGATAGGTCATGTCAAACAAATCTAATTAGTTTCTATGAGGAGGTTAGTAGGAACCTGGATCAAGGCAACTCAGTGGATGTAGTGTTTTTGGATTTTGCAAAGGCTTTTGATACAGTGCCACATGGGAGACTATTGTGCAAACTAAGAGATACAGGAGTTGCAGTAAATATCTGCTCATGGATTGAGAGCTGGCTAAAAGACAGGAAGCAAAGGATTGTTGTAAATGGAACATACTCCGATTGGACTAATGTGGTAAGTGTGGTTCCTCAGGGTTCAGTATTAGGTCCTCTCCTTTCTAACATATTTATTAATCACTTAGAGGTAGGATTGGAGTGTGGTTTCTCCATTTTCGCTGATGACATGAAGTTGTGCAAGGTAATTAAATCAGATAGTGATGTGCTTTCCCTCCGAAGGGATTTACATAAAATTGAGGAATGGGCATCTAAATGGCAGATGAGATTTAATACGAATAAATGTAAAGTTATGCATCTGGAAAGGAAAAATAGCCATGCAATTTATAATCTTAATGGAGCAAATCTAGGTGTATCGAATATTGAAAGGGATTTGGGAGTGCTTATGGACAACCACCTAGGTAACAGTGCTCAAAGCCAAGCAGCAGCTGCAAAGGCAAATAAAATATTAGCATGTATTAAGAAGGGTATAGAAGCCAGGGAAGCAAATATAATTCTGCCACTATACAAATCTCTAGTACGCCCTCATTTGGAATATGGAGTACAATTTTGGGCACCACTTCATAAAAAGGACATTTTAGAGCTGGAAAAGGTACAGAGAAGGGCAACAAAACTAATAAGGGGAATGAAGGGGCTAAGTTATGAAGAAAGACTAGCCAAATTAAACTTACTTTCTCTAGAAAAGATATGTCTAAGAGGAGATATGATTACCTTATATAAAAACTTCCGGGGTCAGTATAAAGATTTTTCAAGGGAGCTTTTTTTGCCAAGAGGTTTTCAACTGAGAAAAGGACATCCCTTGAGGTTAGAAGTAAAAAGATTCCACCTTAAAGAAAGAAAAGGGTTCTTCACAGTAAGGGTGGTTAATCTGTGGAATTCTCTACCAGGTGGTGACAGCGGATTCGATGGATATCTTTAAAAGGGGACTGGATTTATTTCTAATTAAAAAGGGAATTCAGGGTTATCATGGATAATTAGAGAGGCAGTATTGTTCCAGGAAGAGAAGTCCGGTCACCGGTGTCTGGGATCAGGAGGCAATTGATTTTTTTTTTTTTTTTTATATACAACTAATTAATTAATAGTTAATCTGCAAATTGCAGATCAGAGGAGATCTTAAAAGGTTGAACTTGATGGACTGAATGTCTTTTTTCAATCTTAAATACTATGTAACTATGTAACTATGTAACAAATCCCTCCTCCTCATTTGCCATTGCCTTTATCTTTCCTAAATAGGTTATAACCATCCAGATTAACAGTCCAGTCATGAAATTCATCCCACCATGTTTCGGTAATGCCTATTAAATCCCATTTTTCATTAATTGCTAATAATTCTAACTCTCCCATTTTTCCTGGCAAGCTTCTGACATTAGCAAGCATACACCTTATGTTATGAGTCTGTAGTTCTGAAGTGCCTGCCACTGTACTTGAATTACTTAGTACTACCTCCCTATTGACTATACTACCCCTCCCCCATCTCCTCCCCTATGAGTTGTTAATTCAGCCCTTATATCCTCTACACTTTCTACCCCATTACTTATATCTAGTCCCTCCCCCTCACCTACTAGTTTAAAAACTCCTCCAGCCTATCTACCATCCTATCCCCTAGTACAAAAGCTCCCTCATCATTAAGGTGCAATCCATCCCTACTGTAGAGATTGTACCGAAGTGAGAAGTCAGCCCAGTGCTCTAAAAACCCAAACCCAAGTATACAATTCATAATTCATTTTGGCCACTCAGACGCAGTTACAATTTTGTTGCCATGTCTGGGAATCAGTCTTTGCAGCAAAACATCATGGGATGTGTAATATTTTCTTCCCACCACAAGGAAGGGAATAGAACAGCTCATTCAATGCTGGTCTGGATCTCTGCACTCTGATGCTGTTGGCTTGAAGGTTAGCATAGGGCTAAAAAAATAATACTTGAATTCAGTGTTTCTATTGGTTAGTACCTGGGGCTTAAGCAAACGGCTCTGGGGGTGCGGAAACCAATAAAATAAAATAAATCTGTTTGTGTATAGAATGACTCAATGGTATGTGTTTCTGTTCTTTTTAGCTTTACCAGAGTTAGCCAGTAGAGGGAGTAGATGGTTGTTCCATAGAGATCCATAACTCAACTGGTGCAGGATAAAACCTAATTAATGTTAATTAGAAGGAAATTCTGATTTTATTGCATAAACAGTTTAAAGGACAATTTTAAACCCTTGCAGCTTTAATAATTTTCTTTTAAATGACCAAGGCATTTCAAGACAAACAGCACTTATTTAACAAACTAATATTATCAGCTGTGAACGTAAAAACATTTTTGGAGAAAATCAGGATTTTTGGTGACTAGAGAATTATTATTATTATGCTTTATTTGTAATGTGCCAACATATTCTGAAGCGCTGTACAGGGGAAACAGCATAGAAAAGTACCGTAAATATTAAACACATGGAAAAAGGGTTTAGGGCCCTGTCCATCTTGTGCATCACAACCAGGAAGGATCATGAGTGGTTTATTTTACCAGTGGATTGAGGGGTGGTGATGAGATAAGAGAGTGATGTCATTAGGATTTGTTTTATAATGGGATCTGATGGACATTTACACAAACGCTTTTCTCCTCAAAGTCCTAGAAGCAGGGAACTTACATCAATAGATGCAAGCACTGCTTTCCGTATATGTAAATTCCCCTCTCACGCACTCACATACAAAACATCTACCAAGTATCATGAATGCCTCCAGAGTCTTATGTACATCATAAGTATATGAACATATATTGTGTTGTTTTAATTGAAAATCACCTGTCAATACAATAGATAGATAGATAGATAGATAGATAGATAGATAGATAGGTGGGTATATAAAAAGTCTACACACCCCTGTTAAAATGTCAGGTTTCTGTGCTGTAAAACAATTAAACAAAGATAAATTATTTCAGAACTTTTTCCACCTTTAATGTGACCTATAAACTGTACAACTCAATTGAAAAACAAACTGAAATCTTTTAGATAGAGGGAAGAAAAAATATAAAAATAAAATAATATGGTTGCATAAGTATGCACACCCTTAAACTAATACTTTGTTGAAACACCTTTTGATTTTATTACAGCACTCAGTCTTTTTGGGTATGAGTCTATCAGCATGGCACATTTTGACTTGGCAAGATTTGCCCACTCTTCTTTGCAAAAACACTCCAAATCTGTCAGATTGCGAGGGCATCTCCTGTGCACAGCCCTCTTCAGATCACCCCACAGATTTTTAATCGGATTCAGGTCTGGGCTCTGGCTGGGCCATTCCAAAACTTTAATCTTCTTCTGGTGAAGCCATTCCTTTGTTGATTTGGATGTATGCTTTGGGTCGTTGTCATGCTGAAAGATGAAGTTCCTCTTCATGTTCAGCTTTCTAGCAGAAGCCTGAAGGTTTTGTGACTGGTATTTGGAACTGTTCATAATTCCCTCTATCTTAACTAAGGCCCCAGTTCCAGCCGAAGAAAAACAGCCCCAAAGCATGATGCTGCCACCACCATGCTTCACTGTGGGTATGGTGTTCTTTTGGTGATGTGCAGTGTTGTTTTTGTGCCAAACATATCTTTTGTAATTATGGCCAAAAAGTTCAACCTTGGTTTCATCAGACCATAACACCTTTTCCTACATGCTTTTGGGAGACTTCAGATTTGTTTTTGCAAAATGTAGCCTGGCTTGGATGTTTTTCTTTGTAAGAAAAGGCTTCCGTCTTGCCACTCTACTCCATAGCCCAGACATATGAAGAATACGGGAGATTGTTGTCACATGTACCACACAGCCAGTACTTGCCAGATATTCCTGCAGCTCCTTTAATGTTGCTGTAGGCCGCTTGGTAGCCTCCCAGACCAGTTTTCTTCTCGTCTTTTCATCAATTTTGGAGGGAGCTCCAGTTCTTGGTAATGTCACTGTTGTGCCATATTTTCTCCACTTGATGATGACTGTCTTCACTGTGTTCCATGGTATATCTAATGCCTTGGAAATTCTTTTGTACCCTTCTCCTGACTGATACCTTTTAACTCTTTTGTACTCCTGTTCCTATTGCACACCTAGTCCTCTCTGCACACTTTGCACCCTTGTCCCTCATGTACTTCTGTCCCTAGTGCACACTTTGTCCCTCTTGCACACCCTGCACCCTTATCCCCATTACACACCTGGTGCCCTCTGCACACTCTGCACACTTGTCCCTCCTGCACACCTTGCACCCTTGTCCCTCATGTACTTCTGTCCCTAGTGCACACTTTGTCCCTCTTGCACACCCTGCACCCGTATCCCCATTACACACCTGGTGCCCTCTGCACACCCTGCTCTCTTATCCCCATTGCACACCTGGTCCCCTTTGTACACCCTGCTCCCTTATCCCCATTGCACACCTGGTCCCCTCTGCACACCCTGCTCCCTTGTTCCTCCTGTACCCTTATCCCCATTACACACCTGGTCCCCTCTGAACACCCTGCTCCCTTGTCTCATCTGTACCCTTATCCCCATTACACACCTGGTGCCCTCTGCACACCCTGCTCCCTTGTCCCCATTACACAACTGGTCCCCTCTGCACACCATTGTCCCACCTGTACCCTTGTCCCCATTGCACACCTGTTCCCCTCTGCATACCCTGCACCCTTGTCCCCAGTGCACACCTGGTCCAATCTGCACCCCCTGTACCCTTGTCCCCATTACACACCTGGTCCCCTCTGCACACCCTGTACCCTTGTCCCTATTGCACACGTGATCCCCTCTGCTCACCCTGTACCCTTGTCCACATTACACACCTGGTCTCCTCTGAACACCCTGCACCCTTGTCCCTTTAGCACATCTGGTCTACTCTGCACACTCTGCTCCCTTGTCCCCATTGCACACCTGGTCCCCTATGCACACTCTGCTCCCTTGTCCCTATTGCATACCTGGTCCCCTCTGCACACCCTGTAACGTTGTCCCCATTGCACACCTGGTCCCTTCTGCACACCTTGTACCCTTGTCCCCATTGCACACCTGGTCCCTCTGCACCCCCTGTATCCTTGTCCCCATTGCAAACCTGGCCCCCTCTGCACACCCTGTCCCAATTGCACACCTGGTCCCCTCTGCACACCCTGTACCCTTGTCCCCATTGCACACCTGGTCCCCTCTGCACACTCTGTACCCTTGTCCCTATTGCACACCTGGTCCCCTCTGCACACCCTGTACCCTTGTCCCCATTGCATACCTGGTCAACTCTGCACCCATCTCCGTATTGCACAACTGGTCCCCTCTACACACCCTGCACCCTTGTCCCCATTACACACCTGATCCCCTCTGTACAGCCTGCTTCCTCCTGTACCCTTGTCCCCATTGCACACCTGGTCCCCTCTGCACACCCCGTATCCTTGTCCCCAATAGACACCTGGTCCCCTCTGCACACCCTGTACCCTTGTCCCCAGTGCACACCTGTTCCCCTCTGCACACCCTGCACCCTTGTCCCCAGTGCACACCTTGCCCCCACTGCACACCCTGTACCCTTGTCCCCATTGCACACGTGATCCCCTCTGCACACCCTGTACCCTTGTCCCCATTACACACCTGGTCCCCTCTGCACACCCTGCACCCTTGTCCCCTCTGCACACCCTGTACCCTTGTCCCCATTGCACATGTGATCCCCTCTGCACACTCTGCTCCCTTGTCCCTATTGCACACCTGGTCCCCTCTGCATACCCTGCACCCTTGTCCCCTCTGCACACCCTGTACCCTTGTCCCCATTGCACATGTGATCCCCTCTGCACACTCTGCTCCCTTGTCCCCATTGCACACCTGGGTCACTCTACACACTCTGCTCCCTTATCCCTATTGCATACCTGGTCCCCTCTGCACCCTTGTCCCTATTGCACAACTGGTCCCCTCTACACACCCTGCACCCTTGTCCCCATCACACACCTGATCCCCTCTGCACAGCCTTGTCCCTCCTGTACCCTTGTCCCATTGCACACCGGGTCCCCTCTGCACACCCTGCACCCTTGTCCCCATTGAACACCTGGTCCCCTCTGCACACCCTGCACCCTTGTCCACATTCCACACCCTGCACCCTTGTCCCTACTGCACACCTTGTACCCTCTGCACACTTGTCCCCATTGCACACCCTTCTGCCTTGGCCCTATTGCAAACCTGGTCCCCTCTGCATACCCTGTACCCTTGTCCACTTTGCACACCTGGTCCCCTCTAAACACCCTGTACCCTTCACCCTATTGCACACCTGGTCCCCTCTGCACACCCTGTACCCTTTTCCCTATTGCACACCTGGTCCCCTCTGAACACCCTGCACCCTTGTCCCTTTAGCACATCTGGTCCACTCTGCACACTCTGCTCCCTTGTCCCCATTGCACACCTGGTCCCCTATGCACACTCTGCTCCCTTGTCCCCATTGCACACCTGGTCCCTTCTGCACATCTTGTACCCTTGTCCCCATTGCACACCTGGTCCCTCTGCACCGCCTGTATCCTTGTCCCCTCTGCACACCCTGCTCCCTATTACACACCTGGTCCCCTGTGCACACCCTGTCCCAATTGCACACCTGGTCCCCTCTGCACACCCTGTACCCTTGTCCCCATTGCACACCTGGTCCCCTCTGCACACCCTGTACCCTTGTCCCCATTGCATACCTGGTCCCCTCTGCACCTATGTCTGTATTGCACAACTGGTCCCCTCTACACACCCTGCACCCTTGTCCCCATTACACATCTGATCCCCTCTGTACAGCCTGCTCCCTCCTGTACCCTTGTCCCCATTGCACACCTGGTCCCCTCTGCGCCCCCCGCACCCTTGTCCCCATTGCACACCTGTTCCCCACTGCACACCCTGCACCTTTGTCCCCAGTGCACAGCTTGCCCCCACTGCACACCCTGTACCCTTGTCCCCATTACACACCTGGTCCCCTCTGCACATTCTGCTTCCTTGTCCCCATTGCACACCTGGTCCCCTCTGCACACCCTGTACCCTTTTTCCTATTGCACACCTGGTCCCCTCTGCATACCCTGCACCCTTGTCCCCAGTGCACACGTGATCCCCTCTGCACACCCTGTACCCTTGCCCCCATTACACACCTGGTCCCCTCTGCACACTTTGCTCCCTTGTCCCTAATGCACACCTGGTCCTCTCTGCATACCCTGCACCCTTGTCCCCATTGCATACATAGTCCCTTCTGCACACCCTGCACCCTTGTCCCTTTAGCACATCTGGTCCACTCTGCACACTCTGCTCCCTTGTCCCCATTGCACACCTGGTCCCTATGCACACTCTGCTCCCTTGTCCCCATTACACACGTGATCCCCTCTGTACAGCCTGCTCCCTCCTGTACCCTTGTCCCCATTGCACACCTGGTCCCCTCTGCGCCCCCCGCACCCTTGTCCCCATTGCACACCTGGTCCCCTCTGCACACCCGGTATCCTTGTCCCCATTAGACACCTGGTCCCCTCTGCACACCCTGCACCCTTGTCCTCATTGCACACCTGTTCCCCTTTGCACACCCTGCACCCTTGTCCCCAGTGCACACCTTGCCCCCACTGCACACCCTGTACCCTTGTCCCCATTGCACATGTGATCCCCTCTGCACACCATGTACCCTTGTCCCATTGCACACCGGGTCCCCTCTGCACACCCTGCACCCTTGTCCCCATTGCACACCTGGTCCCCTCTGCACACCCTGCACCCTTGTCCACATTCCACACCCTGCACCCTTGTCCCTACTGCACACCTTGTACCCTCTGCACACTTGTCCCCATTGCCCACCCTCCTGCCTTGGCCCTATTGCACACCTGGTCCCCTCTGCATACCCTGTACCCTTGTCCACTTTGCACACCTGGTCCCCTCTAAACACCCTGTACCCTTCACCCTATTGCACACCTGGTCCCCTCTGCACACCCTGTACCCTTGTCCCTATTGCACACCTGGTCCCCTCTGAACACCCTGCACCCTTGTCCCTTTAGCACATCTGGTCCACTCTGCACACTCTGCTCCCTTGTCCCCATTGCACACCTGGTCCCCTATGCACACTCTGCTCCCTTGTCCCTATTGCATACCTGGTCCCCTCTGCACACCCTGTAATGTTGTCCCCATTGCACACCTGGTCTCCTCTGAACACCCTGCACCCTTGTCCCTTTAGCACACCTGGTCCCTTCTGCACACCTTGTACCCTTGTCCCCTCTGCACACCCTGCTCCCAATTGCACACCTGGCCCCCTCTGCACACCCTGTCCCAATTGCACACCTGGTCCCCTCTGCACACCCTGTACCCTTGTCCCCATTGCACACCTGGTCCCCTCTGCACACTCTGTACCCTTATCCCTATTGCACACCTGGTCCCCTCTGCACACCCTGCACCCTTGTCCCCTCTGCACACCCTGTACCCTTGTCCTCATTGCACACGTGATCCCCTCTGCACACTCTGCTCCCTTGTCCCTATTGCACACCTGGTCCCCTCTGCATACCCTGCACCCTTGTCCCCATTGCACACCTGGTCCCCTCTGCACACCCTGTACCCTTGTCCCCATTGCACACCTGGTCCCCTCTGCACACCCTGTACCCTTGTCCACATTGCACACCTGGTCTCCTCTGCACACCCTTTACCCTTGTGCCTATTGCACACCTGGTCCCCTCTGCACACCCTGCACCCCTGTCTTTTTAGCACATCTAGGTCCACTCTGCACACTCTGCTCCCTTGTCCCCATTGCACACGTGATCCCCTCTGCACACCATGTACCCTTGTCCACATTGCACACCTGGTCCTCTCTGCACACCCTGTACCCTTGTCCCCATTGCACACCTGGTCCCCTCTGCACACCCTGCACACTTGTGCCTATTGCACAGCTGGTCCCCTCTGTAAACCCTGCACCCCTGTCTTTTTAGCACATCTAGGTCCACTCTGCACACTCTGCTCCCTTGTCCCCATTGCACACGTGATCCCCTCTGCACACCATGTACCCTTGTCCACATTGCACACCTGGTCCTCTCTGCACACCCTGTACCCTTGTCCCCATTACACACCTGGTCCCCTTTGCACACTCTGCTCCCTTGTCCCTATTGCACACCTGGTCCCCTCTGCATACCCTGGACCCTTGTCCCCTCTGCACACCCTGTACCCTTGTCCCCATTGCACATGTGATCCCCTCTGCACACCCTGTACCCTTGCCCCCATTACACACCGGGTCCCCTCTGCACACTTTGGTCCCTTGTCCCTATTGCACACCTGGTCCCCTCTGCATACCCTGCACCCTTGTCCCCAATGCATACATAGTCCCTCTGCACACCCTGCACCCTTGTGCCTATTGCACAGCTGGTCCCCTCTGTACACCCTGTACCCTTGTCCACATTGGACACCTGGTCTCCTCTGCACACCCTGTACACTTGTGCCTATTACACACCTGGTCCCCTCTGCACACCCTGTACCCTGTCCCTTTAGCACATCTAGGTCCACTCTGCACACTCTGCTCCCTTGTCCACATTGCACACCCTGCACCCTTGTCCCTACTGCACACCTTGTACCCTCTGCACACTTGTCCCCATTGCCCACCCTCCTGCCTTGGCCCTATTGCACACCTGGTCCCCTCTGCATACCCTGTACCCTTGTCCACTTTGCACACCTGGTCCCCTCTAAACACCCTGTACCCTTCACCCTATTGCACACCTGGTCCCCTCTGCACACCCTGCACCCTTGTCCCTTTAGCACATCTGGTCCACTCTGCACACTCTGCTCCCTTGTCCCCATTGCACACCTGGTCCCCTATGCACACTCTGCTCCCTTGTCCCTATTGCATACCTGGTCCCCTCTGCACACCCTGTAACGTTGTCCCCATTGCACACCTGGTCTCCTCTGAACACCCTGCACCCTTGTCCCTTTAGCACACCTGGTCCCTTCTGCACACCTTGTACCCTTGTCCCCTCTGCACACCCTGCTCCCTATTGCACACCTGGCCCCCTCTGCACACCCTGTCCCAATTGCACACCTGGTCCCCTCTGCACACCCTGTACCCTTGTCCCCATTGCACACCTGGTCCCCTCTGCACACTCTGTACCCTTATCCCTATTGCACACCTGGTCCCCTCTGCACACCCTGCACCCTTGTCCCCTCTGCACACCCTGTACCCTTGTCCTCATTGCACACGTGATCCCCTCTGCACACTCTACTCCCTTGTCCCTATTGCACACCTGGTCCCCTCTGCATACCCTGCACCCTTGTCCCCTCTGCACACCCTGTACCCTTGTCCTCATTGCACACGTGATCCCCTCTGCACACTCTGCTCCCTTGTCCCTATTGCACACCTGGTCCCCTCTGCATACCCTGCACCCTTGTCCCCATTGCACACCTGGTCCCCTCTGCACACCCTGTACCCTTGTCCCCATTGCACACCTGGTCCCCTCTGCACACCCTGTACCCTTGTCCACATTGCACACCTGGTCTCCTCTGCACACCCTGTACCCTTGTGCCTATTGCACACCTGGTCCCCTCTGCACACCCTGCACCCCTGTCTTTTTAGCACATCTAGGTCCACTCTGCACACTCTGCTCCCTTGTCCCCATTGCACACGTGATCCCCTCTGCACACCATGTACCCTTGTCCACATTGCACACCTGGTCCCCTCTGCACACCCTGTACCCTTGTCCCCATTGCACACCTGGTCCCCTCTGCACACCCTGCACACTTGTGCCTATTGCACAGCTGGTCCCCTCTGTAAACCCTGTACCCCTGTCTTTTTAGCACATCTAGGTCAACTCTGCACACTCTGCTCCCTTGTCCGCATTGCACACGTGATCCCCTCTGCACACCCTGTACCCTTGTCCCCATTAAACACCTGGTCCCCTCTGCACACTCTGCTCCCTTGACCCTATTGCACACCTGGTCCCCACTGCACACCCTGTACCCTTGTCCCCATTACACACCTGGTCCCCTTTGCACACTCTGCTCCCTTGTCCCTATTGCACACCTGGTCCCCTCTGCATACCCTGGACCCTTGTCCCCTCTGCACACCCTGTACCCTTGTCCCCATTGCACATGTGATCCCCTCTGCACACCCTGTACCCTTGCCCCCATTACACACCGGGTCCCCTCTGCACACTTTGGTCCCTTGTCCCTATTGCACACCTGGTCCCCTCTGCATACCCTGCACCCTTGTGCCTATTGCACAGCTGGTCCCCTCTGTACACCCTGTACCCTTGTCCACATTGGACACCTGGTCTCCTCTGCACACCCTGTACACTTGTGCCTATTACACACCTGGTCCCCTCTTCACACCCTGCACCCCTGTCCCTTTAGCACATCTAGGTCCACTCTGCACACTCTGCTCCCTTGTCCACATTGCACACCTGGTCCCCTCTGCACACTGTGTACACTTGTGCCTATTACACACCTGGTCCCCTCTTCACACCCTGCACCCCTGTCCCTTTAGCACATCTAGGTCCACTCTGCACACTCTGCTCCCTTGTCCCCATTACACACCTGGTCCCCTCTGCACACTCTACTCCCTTGACCCTATTGCACACCTGGTCCCCTCTGCACACCCTGTACCCTTGTCCCCATTGCACACCTGGTCCCCTCTGCAAACCCTGTACCCTTGTCCCCTTTGCACACCTGGTCCCCTCTGCACATCCTGCTCCCTTGTCCCATTGCACACCTGGTCTCCTCTGCACACCCTGTACCCTTGTGCCTATTGCACACCTGGTCCCCTCTGCACACCCGGTCCCCTCTGCACACCCTGCACCCCTGTCCCTTTAGCACATCTAGGTCCCCTCTGTAAACCCTGTACCCTTGTCCACATTGCACACCTGGTCCCCTCTGCACACCCTGTACCCTTGTCCCCATTAAACACCTGGTCCCCATTGCATACTCTGCTCCCTTGTCCCTATTGCACACCTGGTCCCCTCTGCATACCCTGTACCCTTGTCCCCTCTGCACACCCTGTACCCTTGTCCCCATTACACATGTGATCCCCTCTGCACACCCTGTACCCTTGCCCCCATTACACACCGGGTCCCCTCTGCATACTCTGCTCCCTTGTCCCTATTGCACACCTGGTCCCCTCTGCATACCCTGTACCCTTGTCCCCTCTGCACACCCTGTACCCTTGTCCCCATTACACATGTGATCCCCTCTGCACACCCTGTACCCTTGCCCCCATTACACACCGGGTCCCCTCTGCACACTTTGGTCCCTTGTCCCTATTGCACACCTGGTCCCCTCTGCATACCCTGTACCCTTGTCCCCAATGCATACATAGTCCCCTCTGTACACCCTGTACCCTTGTCCACATTGGACACCTGGTCCCCTCTGCACACCCTGCACCCTTGTCCCTTTAGCACATCTAGGTCCACTCTGCACACTCTGCTCCCTTGTCCCCATTGCACACATGATCCCCTCGGCACACCCTGTACACTTGTCCCCATTACACACCTGGTCCCCTCTGCACACTCTACTCCCTTGACCCTATTGCACACCTGGTCCCCTCTGCACACCCTGTACACTTGTCCACATTGCACACCTGGTCCCCTCTGCACACTCTACTCCCTTGACCCTATTGCACACCTGGTCCCCTCTGCAAACCTTGTACCCTTGTCCCCTCTGCACACCCTGTACCCTTGTCCCCTTTGCACACGTGATCCCCTCTGCACACTCTGCTCCCTTGTCCCCTCTGCACACCCTTTACCCTTGTCCACATTGCACACCTGGTCTCCTCTGCACACCCTGTACCCTTGTGCCTATTGCACACCTGGTCCCCTCTGCACACCCTGCACCCCTGTCCCTTTAGCACATCTAGGTCCACTCTGCACACTCTGCTCCCTTGTCCGCATTGCACACGTGATCCCCTCTGCACACCATGTACCCTTGTCCACATTGCACACCTGGTCCCCTCTGCACACCCTGTACCCTTGTCCCCATTGCACACCTGGTCCCCTCTCCACACCCTGCACCCTTGCCCCCATTGCACAGCTGGTCCCCTCTGCACACCCTGTATCCTTGTACCCATTAGACATCTGGTCCCCTCTGCACACCCTGCACCCTTGTCCACATTCCACACCCTGTACCCTTGTCCCTATTGCACACCTGGTCCCCTCTGAACACCCTGCACCGTTGTCCCTTTAGCACATCTGGTCCACACTGCACACTCTGCACCTTTGTCCCTATTGCATACCTGGTCCCCTCTGCACACCCTGTACCCTTGTCCCCATTGCACACCTGGTCCCCTCTGCACACTCTGTACCCTTGTCCCCATTGCATACCTGGTCCCCTCTGCACCCATGTCCGCATTGCACAACTGGTCCCCTCTACACACCCTGCACCCTTGTCCCCATTACACACCTGGTCCCCTCTGCACACCTTGCACCCTTGTCCACACTGCAAACCCTGTTCCCCTGTGCCTATTGCACACCTGGTCCCCTCTGCACACCCTGTACACTTGTCCCTTTAGCCCCACTAGGTCCACTCTGCACACTCTGCTCCCTTGTCCCCATTGCACACGCGATCCCCTCTGCACACCCTGTACCCTTGTCCCCATTGCACATGTGATCCCCTCTGCACACTCTGCTCCCTTGTCCCTTTTGCACACCTGGTCCCCTCTGCACACTCTGTTCCCTTGTCCCCCTTGCACAAGTGATCCCATCTGCACACCATGTACCCTTGTCCACATTGCACACCTGGTCCCCTCTGCACACCCTGTACCCTTGTCCCCAATGCACATGTGATCCCCTCTGCACACTCTGCTCCCTTGTCCCTTTTACACACCTGGTCCCCTCTGCATATCCTGCACCCTTGTCCCCTCTGCACACCCTGTACCCTTGTCCCCATTGCACACGTGATCCCCTCTGCACACCCTGTACCCTTGTCCCCATTACACACCTGGTCCCCTCTGCACACTCTACTCCCTTGTCCCTATTGCACACCTGGTCCCTTCTGCATACCCTGCACCCTTGTCCCCATTGCACACCTGGTCCCCTCTGCACACCCTGCACACTTGTGCCTATTGCACAGCTGGTCTCCTCTGCACACCCTGTACCCTTGTGCCTATTGCACATCTGGTCCCCTCTGCACACCCTGCACCCCTGTCCCTTTAGCACATCGAGGGCCACTCTGCACACTCTGCTCCCTTGTCCACATTGCACACCTGGTCCCCTCTGCACTCCCTGTACCCTTGTCCACATTGCACACCTGGTCCCCACTGCACACCTTGTACCCTTGTGCCTATTGCACACCTGGTCCCCTCTGCACACCCTGCACCCTTGTCCCTTTAGCACATCTAGGTTCACTCTGCACACTCTGCTCCCTTGTCCCCATTGCACACGTGATCCCCTCTGCACACCCTGTACACTTGTCCCCATTACACACCTGGTCCCCTCTGCACACCCTGTACCCTTGTCCCCATTGCACACCTGATCCCCTCTGCAAACCTTGTACCATTGTCCCCTCTGCACACCCTGTACCCTTGTCCCCTTTGCACACTCTGCTCCCTTGTCCCTATTGCACACCTGGTCCCCTCTGCACACCCTGCTCCCTTGTCCCATTGCACACCTGGTCCCCTCTGCACACCCTGCACACTTGTGCCTATTGTACAGCTGGTCCCCTCTGCACACCCTGTACCCTGTCCCTTTAGCACATCTAGGTCCACTCTGCACACTCTGCTCCCTTGTCCGCATTGCACACCTGGTCCCCTCTGCACACCCTGCACCCTTGCCCCCATTGCACACCTGGTCCCCTCTGCACACCCTGTATCCTTGTACCCATTAGACAGCTGGTCCCCTCTGCACACCCTGCACCCTTGTTCACATTCCACACCCTGTACCCTTGTCCCTATTGCACACCTGGTCCCCTCTGAACACCCTGCACCGTTGTCCCTTTAGCACATCTGGTCCACACTGCACACTCTGCACCCTTGTCCCTATTGCATACCTGGTCCCCTCTGCACACCCTGTAATGTTGTCCCTATTGCACACCTGGTCCCCTCTGAACACCCTGCACCCTTGTCCCTTTAGCACATCTGGTCCACTCTGCACACTCTGCTCCCTTGTCCCTATTGCATACCTGGTCCCCTATGCACACTCTGCTCCCTTGTCCCTATTGCATACCTGGTCCCCTCTGCACACCCTGTATCATTGTCTCCATTGCACTCCTGGTCCTCTCTGCCCACCCTGTAACGTTGTCCCCATTGCACACCTGGTCCCTTCTGCACACCTTGTACCCTTGTCCCCATTGCACACCTGGTCCCTCTGCAACCCCTGTATCCTTGTCCCCATTGCATACCTGGTCCCCTCTGCACACCCTGCAACCTATTGCATGCCTGGCCCGCTCTGCACACCCTGTCCCCATTGCACACCTGGTCCCCTCTGCACACTCTGTACCCTTGTCCATATTGCACACCTGGTCCCCTCTGCTCCCTCCTGTACCCTTGTCCCCATTGCACACCTGGTCCCCTCTGCACACCTGGTATCCTTGTTCCAATTAGACACCTGGTCCCCTCTGCACACCCTGCACCCTTGTTCACACTGCAAACCCTGTAGCCTTGTGCCTATTGCACACCTGGTCCCCTCTGCACACCCTGTACACTTGTCCCTTTAGCCCCACTAGGTCCACCCTGCACACTCTGCTCCCTTGTCCCCATTGCACACGTGATCCCCTCTGCACACCATGTACCCTTGTCCACATTGCACACCTGGTCCCCTCTGCACACCCGGTACCCTTGTCCCCATTACACACCTGGTCCCCTCTGCACACTCTGTTCCCTTGTCCCCATTGCACAAGTGATTCCATCTGCACACCATGTACCCTTGTCCACATTGCACACCTGGTCCCCTCTGCATACCCTGCACCCTTGTCCCCTCTGCACACCCTGTACCCTTGACCCCATTGCACATGTGATCCCCTCTGCACACTCTGCTCCCTTGTCCCTATTGCACACCTGGTACCTTCTGCAACCCCTGTATCCTTGTCCCCATTGCATACCTGGTCCCCTCTGCACACCCTGCAACCTATTGAATGCCTGGCCCGCTCTGCACACCCTGTCCTAATTGCACACCTGGTCCCCTCTGCACACCCTGTACCCTTGTCCCCATTGCACACCTGGTCCCCTCTGCACACTCTGTTCCCTTGTCCCCATTGCACAAGTGATCCCATCTGCACACCATGTACCCTTGTCCACATTGCACACGTGATCCCCTCTGCACACCCTGTACCCTTGTCCCCATTGCACAAGTGATCCCATCTGCACACCATGTACCCTTGTCCACATTGCACACCTGGTCGCCTCTGCATACCCTGCACCCTTGTCCCCTCTGCACACCCTGTACCCTTGTCCCCATTGCACATGTGATCCCCTCTGCACAGCCTTGTCCCTCCTGTACCCTTGTCCCCATTGCACAACTGATCCCCTCTGCACACTCTGCTCCCTTGTCCCTTTTACACACCTGGTCCCCTCTGCACACCCTGCACCCTTGTCCCCATTGCACACCTGGTCCCCTCTGCACACCCTGTTCCTTGTCGCCATTAGACACCTGGTCCCCTCTGTACACCATGCACCCTTGTCCACATTCCACACCCTGCACCCTTGTCCCTATTGCACACCCTGTACACTCTGCACACATATCCCCATTTCACACCCTGCTCCCTTGGCCCTATTGCACACCTGGTCCCCTCTGCATACCCAGCAGCCCTGTCCCTATTGAACACCTGGTCCCCTCTGCACACCCTGCACCCTTGTCCCTGTTGCACACCTGGTCCATTCTGCAGACACTGTACCCTTGTCCCCATTGCACTCCTGGTCCCCTCTGAACACCCTGTCTCTCTGTCCCCATTGCACACTCGGTCCCCTCTACACACCCTGTATTCTTGACCCCATTTCACACCTGGTCCCCTCTTCACACCCTGTACCCTTGTCCCCATTGCCCACCTGGTCCCCTCTGCACACCCTGTACCCTTGTCCCTTTTGCACACCCGATCCCATCTGCACACCCTACCCTTGTCCCTATTGCACACCTGGTCCCCTCTGCACAACCTGTACCCTTGTCCCCATTGCACACCTGGTCCTCTCTGCACACCCTATACCCTAGTCCCTATTGCACACCTGGTCCCCTCTGCACTCCCTGTACCCTTGCCCCCATTGCACACCCTGCACCCTTGTCCCCATTGCACACCTGGTCCCCTCTGCACACCCTGTACCCTTGTCCCCATTGCACTCCTGGTCCCCTCTGCACACCCTGTCCCTTTGTCCCCATTGCACACCTGGTCCCCTCTGTACACCCTTTACCCTTGTCTCCATTGCACACCTGGTCCCCTATGCACAACCTGTACCCTTGTCCCCATTGCACACCTGGTCCCCTCTGCACATCCTGTCCCTTTGTCCCCATTGCACACCTTGTCACCTCTGTGCACCCTGTACCCTTGTCCCATTGCACACCTGGTCCCCTCTGTACACCCTGTACCCTTGTCTCCATTGCACACCCAGTCCCCTCTGCACACCCTGTACCCTTGTCCCCATTGCACAACTTGTCCCCTCTGCACACTCTGCTCCCTTGTCACCATTGCACACCTGGTCCCCTCTGCACACCCTGTACCCTAGTCCCTATTGCACACCTGGTCCCCTCTGCACACCCTGGACCCTTGTCCCCGTTGCACACCTGGTCCCCTCTGCACACCCTGTCCCTTTGTCCCCATTGCACACCTTGTCACCTCTGTACACCCTGTACCCTTGTCCCATTGCACACCTGGTCCCCTCTGCACACCCTGTACCCTTGTCCCCATTGCACACCTGGTCCCCTCTGCACACTCTGCTCCCTTGTCCCTATTGCACATCTGGTCCCCTTTGCACACCCTGTATCCTTGTCACCATTGCACACCTGTTCCCCTCTGCACACCCTGGAACATTGTCCCTGTTGCACACCTGGTCCCCTCTGCACACCCTGTACCCTTGTCCCCATTGCACACCCTGCCACCTTGTCCCCATTGCACTCCTGGTCCCCTCTGCACACCCTGTACCCTTGTCCCCATTGCACTCCTGGTCCCCTCTGTACACCCTGTCCCTTTGTCCCCATTGCACACCTGGTCCCCTCTGTACACCCTTTACCCTTGTCTTCATTGCACACCCAGTCCCCTCTGCACACCCTGTACCCTTGTCCCTATTGCATACCTGGTCCCCTCTGCACACCCTGTATTCTTGTCCCCATTTCACACCTGGTCCCCTCTGTGCACCCTGTACCCTTGTCTCCATTGCACACCTGGTCCCCTATGCACAACCTGTACCCTTGTCCCCATTGCACACCTGGTCCCCTCTGCACATCCTATACCCTAGTCCCTATTGCACACCCTGCACCCTTGTCCCCATTGCACACCTGGTCCCCTCTGCACACCCTGTACCCTTGTCCCCATTGCACACCCTGCACCCTTGTCCCCATTGCACACCTGGTCCCCTCTGCACACCCTGTCCCTTTGTCCCCATTGCACACCTTGTCACCTCTGTACACCCTGTACCCTTGTCTCCATTGCACACCCAGTCCCCTCTGCACACCCTGTACCCTTGTCCCTATTGCATACCTGGTCCCCTCTGCACACCCTGTATTATTGTCCCCATTGCACAACTTGTCCCCTCTGCACACCCTGTATCCTTGTCACCATTGCACACCTGGTCCCCTCTGCACACCCTGTACCCTAGTCCCTATTGCACACCTGGTCCCCTCTGCACACCCTGGACCCTTGTCCCCGTTGCACACCTGGTCCCCTCTGCACATCCTGTCCCTTTGTCCCCATTGCACACCTTGTCACCTCTGTACACCCTGTACCCTTGTCCCATTGCACACCTGGTCCCCTCTGTACACCCTGTACCCTTGTCCCCATTGCACACCTGGTCCCCTCTGCACACCCTGTACCCTTGTCCCCATTGCACACCTGGTCCCCTCTGCACACTCTGCTCCCTTGTCCCTATTGCACATCTGGTCCCCTTTGCACACCCTGTATCCTTGTCACCATTGCACACCTGGTCCCCTCTGCACACCCTGTACCCTAGTCCCTATTGCACACCTGGTCCCCTCTGCACACCCTGGAACATTGTCCCTGTTGCACACCTGGTCCCCTCTGCATACCCTGCCCCCTTGTCCCCATTGCACTCCTGGTCCCCTCTGCACACCCTGTCCCTTTGTCTCCATTGCACACTCTGTCCCCTCTACAAACCCTGTACCTTTGTCCCCATTGCACAACTGGTCCCCTCTGCGCACCCTGTACCCTTGTCCCTATTGCCCACCAGGTCCCCTCTGCACACCTTGTACCCTTGTCTCCATTGCACACCTGGTCCCCTCTGCACACCCTGTACCCTAGTCCCTATATCACACCTGGTCCCCTCTGCACACCCTGTCCCTTTGTCCCCATTGCACACCTTGTCACCTCTGTACACCCTGTACCCTTGTCCCATTGCACACATGGTCCCCTCTGTACAACCTGTACCCTTGTCCCCATTGCACTCCTGGTCCCCTCTGCACACCCTGTACCCTTGTCCCCATTGCACTCCTGGTCCCCTCTGTACACCCTGTCCCTTTGTCCCCATTGCACACCTGGTCCCCTCTGTACACCCTTTACCCTTGTCTTCATTGCACACCCAGTCCCCTCTGCACACCCTGTACCCTTGTCCCTATTGCATACCTGGTCCCCTCTGCACACCCTGTATTCTTGTCCCCATTTCACACCTGGTCCCCTCTGTGCACCCTGTACCCTTGTCTCCATTGCACACCTGGTCCCCTATGCACAACCTGTACCCTTGTCCCTATTGCAAACCTGGTCCCCTCTGCACTCCCTGTACCACTGTCCCCATTGCACACCTGGTCCCCTCTGCACATCCTATACCCTAGTCCCTATTGCACACCCTGCACCCTTGTCCCCATTGCACACCTGGTCCCCTCTGCACACCCTGTACCCTTGTCCCCATTGCACACCCTGCACCCTTGTCCCCATTGCACACCTGGTCCCCTCTGCACACCCTGTCCCTTTGTCCCCATTGCACACCTTGTCACCTCTGTACACCCTGTACCCTTGTCTCCATTGCACACCCAGTCCCCTCTGCACACCCTGTACCCTTGTACCTATTGCATACCTGGTCCCCTCTGCACACCCTGTATTATTGTCCCCATTGCACAACTTGTCCCCTCTGCACACCCTGTATCCTTGTCACCATTGCACACCTGGTCCCCTCTGCACACCCTGTACCCTAGTCCCTATTGCACACCTGGTCCCCTCTGCACACCCTGGACCCTTGTCCCCGTTGCACACCTGGTCCCCTCTGCACATCCTGTCCCTTTGTCCCCATTGCACACCTTGTCACCTCTGTACACCCTGTACCCTTGTCCCATTGCACACCTGGTCCCCTCTGTACACCCTGTACCATTGTCCCCATTGCACACCTGGTCCCCTCTGCACACCCTGTACCCTTGTCCCCATTGCACACCTGGTCCCCTCTGCACACTCTGCTCCCTTGTCCCTATTGCACATCTGGTCCCCTTTGCACACCCTGTATCCTTGTCACCATTGCACACCTGGTCCCCTCTGCACACCCTGTACCCTAGTCCCTATTGCACACCTGGTCCCCTCTGCACACCCTGGAACATTGTCCCTGTTGCACACCTGGTCTCCTCTGCACACCCTGTACCCTTGTCCCCATTGCATACCCTGCCCCCTTGTCCCCATTGCACTCCTGGTCCCCTCTGCACACCCTGTACCCTTGTCCCCATTGCATACCCTGCCCCCTTGTCCCCATTACACACCGGGTCCCCTCTGCACACTCTGCTCCCTTTGTCCCCATTGCACACCTGGTCCCCTCTGTACACCCTGTACCCTTGTCTCCATTGCACACTCTGTCCCCTCTACAAACCCTGTACCTTTGTCCCCATTGCACAACTGGTCCCCTCTGCGCACCCTGTACCCTTGTCCCTATTGCCCACCAGGTCCCCTCTGCACACCTTGTACCCTTGTCTCCATTGCACACCTGGTCCCCTCTGCACACCCTGTACCCTAGTCCCTATTGCACACCTGGTCCCCTCTGCACACCCTGTAGCCTTGTCCCCATTGCACACCTGGTCCCCTCTGCACGCCTTGTACCCTTGTCTCCATTGCACACCTGGTCTCCTCTCCACACCCTGTATCCTTGTCCCCATTGCACACCTGGTCCCCTCTGCACACCCTGTACCATTGTCCCCATTGTACACCTGGTCACCTCTGCACACCCTGTACCCTTGTCCTATTGCACACCTGGTGCCCTCTTCACACACTGTACCCTTGTCCCCATTGCACACCTGGTCCCCTCTGCACACCCTGTACCATTGTCCCCATTGCACACCTGATCCCCTCTGCACACCTTGTACCATTGTCCCTATTGCACACCTCGTCCCCTCTGCACACCCTGTACCCTTGTCCCCATTGCACACCTGATCCCCTCTGCACACCTTGTACCATTGTCCCTATTGCACACCTCGTCCCCTTTGCACACCCTGTACCCTTGTCCCCATTGCATACCTGGTCCCCTCTGCAGACCCTGTATCCTTGTCCCCATTGCACACCTGGTCCCCTCTGCACACCCTGTACCCTTGTCCCTATTGCACACCTGGTCCCCTCTGCACACCCTGTACCATTGTCCCCATTGCACACCTGGTCCTCTCTGCACACCCTGTACCCTTGTCCCTATTGCACACCTGGTCCCCTCTGCACACCCTGTACCATTGTCCCCATTGCACACCTGGTCCCCTCTGCACACCCTGTACCCTTGTCCCCATTGCACACCTGGTCCCCTCTGCACACCCTGTACCCTTGTCCCTATTGCACACCTGGTCCCCTCTGCACACCCTGTACCATTGTCCCCATTGCACACCTGGTCCCCTCTGCACACCCTGTACCATTGTCCCCATTGCATACCTGGTCCCCTCTGCACACCCTGTACCCTTGTCCCTATTGCACACCTGGTCCCCTCTGCACACCATGTTCTCTTGTCCCTGTAGCACACCTGGTCCCCTCTGCACACCATGTTCTCTTGTCCCTGTAGCACACCTGGTCCCCTCTGCACACCCTGTACCCTTGTCCCTATTGCACACCTGGTCCCCTCTGCACACCCTGTACCCTTGTCCCCATTGCACACCTGGTCCCCTCTGCACACCCTGTACCCTTGTCCCCATTGCACACCTGGTCCCCTCTGCACACCCTGTTCCATTGTCCCCATTGCACACCTGGTCCCCTCTGCACACCCTGCTCCCTTGTCCCCATTGCACACCTGGTCCCCTCTGCACACCCTGTACCCTTGTCCCTATTGCACACCTGGTCCCCTCTGCACACCCTGTACCCTTGTCCCCATTGCACACCTGGTCCCCTCTGCACACCCTGTACCCTTGTCCCCATTGCACACCTGGTCCCCTCTGCACACCCTGTTCCATTGTCCCCATTGCACACCTGGTCCCCTCTGCACACCCTGCTCCCTTGTCCCCATTGCACACCTGGTCCCCTCTGCACACCCTGTACCCTTGTCCCTATTGCACACCTGGTCCCCTCTGCACACCCTGTACCCTTGTCCCCATTGCACACCTGGTCCCCTCTGCACACCCTGTACCCTTGTCCCTATTGCACACCTGGTCCCCTCTGCACACCCTGTACCCTTGTCCCCATTGCACACCTGGTCCCCTCTGCACACCCTGTACCCTTGTCCCCATTGCACACCTGGTCCCCTCTGCACACTCTGCTCCCTTGTCCCCATTGCACACCTGGTCCCCTCTGCACACCCTGTACCATTGTCCCCATTGCACACCTGGTCTCCTCTGCACACCCTGTACCCTTGTCCCCATTGCACACCTGGTCCCCTCTGCACACCCTGTACCATTGTCCCCATTGCACACCTGGTCCCCTCTGCACACCCTGCACCCTCTGTTGCCAGTGCTGAGCCCACACCAGCATTTCCAGAGGATCACTAGAGGGAGCCTCTCTCTTCCCCTGGACAATGAAGGGAGTTTCCATGTTATTCTCACGCTGCCTCCTGAGCCTCTCACACTAGCAGCAGTGAGCAAACTGTGCAACATGGTATCTGCTGCCCCCTCATCAGGACACAATCCGGGCTTTTTGTGGAGGGCAGCCAGGGGCAGGAAGGTGCAGGAGGTGCATCAGTGCTAGAGGACCCATCTGGACCCATCCATCCATCCAGGGCTCTATTCACTGCACATATTGGAATAAAAGCCAGGCTGCTGTGTGTGTGTGTGGCTCGCTGCTTTCCTTGGCCAGGTGGCCTGTGCTGAGGCTACTGAACATCATGGGGAATGCAGGCAGCATGGATTCCAACCATACAGATTTCAGGGCTCACAACATGCCCCTCAAACTGCCCATGCCAGAGGCAGGTGAGCTGGAGGAGAGATTTGCTGTGGTCCTGGTGAGTCTATTATCATTGTGCATCTCTTATCTCCCCCTGCAGATTAGCAGCTGGGACATGAAAGGTTAATGCTCCTTGCAGGAAAATCAGAAAGAGAGAGAGCCCCATTGTCTGGGTGAGGGTCTGTGTATTTGGCTGGGGGTGGCTGTGTTAGCACGTTTTCTGCTGGATTCTTTCAGGGATGGGGCTTTGGATCTGGGAGCCTTTTGTAGTATAAGGGTTGGGATGTTGTACCATGTGGAGATATTATACTATCTGGCCATTGCTGCCTGAATAACACTGAGGGATGGTCCTCAGAATCTGCATGGCATTAGCATGTGAAAGGTGCATTAAAAGGCAAAGGCAAGAAATGGTTAATTGTATTTAAATTCAATTTATTGCATAAGAAAAATCACAATAAAAAAAAACACTTCCAAGTTACATGAAAGGGGGTGTGGTGTCTGAAGTCCTTAGTGATTTATAAAGTATCATCTTATACATTGTTTTATTACTAGATCATTGCTTATTATGTTGGTTATGAATTCAATCTTCATAATGTATTATTTGTTTATAAAGATCATTTCTCAGAGTATGTCTGTTTAAAGACCACTGAAAACTCATAGTTTTAGTATACTCTGTTGAAGAAGTAAACTTGGATAAAATATATGTATTTCTAAATATAGACTTTAAGTGTTAGGTTCAATTATTCTTGACTGTGTTTACTACTGGGAGGTGCCTACTATCAAATCAAGTTCTTCAATAGAGCTATACTGTAAATATCAATCACCAATGGCTGTTTAATGTATTGTGAAGGCCAACTCTGTCTCTCTACAACTATGTCTGTCTATCTATCTATCTATCTATCTATATATCTATATATCTACCTGCCTCTAGAACTCTCTCCATCTTTATCCATATCTATCTATCTCTCTATGTCTATATCTATCTATCTATCTATCTATCTATCTATCTATCTATCTATCTATATATCTATATATCTACCTGCCTCTAGAACTCTCTCCATCTTTATCCATATCTATCTCTCTATGTCTATATCTATCTATCTATCTCTCTATGTCTATATCTATCTATCTCTCTAAATCTATATCTATCTATCTACCTCCCTCTATAACTCTCTCCATCTCCCTCTCCCTATATGTCACTTTCTATCTTATAGTATGTTCTTTACTGGATCCAACTAACATTGCCATGTCCCTACCTTTTTGAGAGGTGCAAGTGGTATATGGGTCAATAACCTGCCCGCTATTACATATGTATGTTCACTTTCCTTGCTAAGTAATGCTAATAAACTAAATAGCACTGACATTTTCAATGTCATGTAAACATTCACACTGGTAGTAGCTTATTAACTAGGTATTAGCAGGTGTGTAACTTGATCTTACTCCACTCTTACTTACCCTACAGGAGAATAAACAAATCCTAACAATAGACAAATATCTAAACTGCTAATCAACGTTATTCAAGATTTATTCATTTATCCAATATATTACACTATTGTATTATTTTTTGTAAGAGTAGTATATTTACTACTACTATTATTATCTTATTAGTAAAGTATTGGCATATACCAAATATAATTGTTGGTTCTGTATGTTTTTACATCTCGCATGGTTCCATGTTGGATTGCTCTGACAGAAGTGGTGGAGCACTTTCCTTATTATCCATATTTGCGAGGTTGGCTGTGTCTTTACGCTAACCGCCATTGTGTGTCAGATCCATGCGTTAATCTGTAAACTGTGCTGACAGGTCACTTGTAAGCTAATTTTGATGATTGTCCCAGTACTGGTGTCCGGCTCGTCTATCTACTAATCTTCCCTTTCAAACTGGAATTTGTGTGTGTGGTGGAGGTGGGGGTTTATAATGGTTGATCTTGAACTGTGCGGTTCATTGAGTTGTCACTTTATAATTTGGTAAAAAAAAATGTTTTACTTTCTAGAGCTGCTTTGCCTGTATATTATATTTGCAAGTTCTGCACGTTAATCACTCCCTTATGCTTTGAAAAGGAAGTATGGCCACCATGGCAGCTTCTATGCACTAGCAAAGTGTGCTAAAATTAAGATTTTCTCTGGAAATGCTTTTATGCCCATGTCTTGTTGTTAAGTTGTTCAGTCATGTCTGACTTTCAGTGTCCTGGTTGTGCTTATCCATAAAGTTTTTTTTTTGGGCAATAACCTGCCCATCTTAGGTGATCCTAAAGGATATTTACCATGGCAAGGTTGATCAAAGATGGCGCCCGTGTCTTCCGTAGCTGCTAATGTTATTAGTTTAGTACACACTTCATTTTTGATCCTTTGACACTGGCTCATCTGAGTGAAACTTATAGTCAGCAACAGCTTAAACTGAATTAAGTTGAACCTACAATGTCCCACCCTAATGCTGAGCACTAATTTGGGCCAAGTCCAGCCCCACAGATAAACATAGACCCTTCCTACATGGTCAGTTCAGGATGAATTTGTGCTTCTTTCTGACCAATCCAAAGCTCATTTGGAGTAGGGAGATGGTTTGAGTCATGGCCATAACATGAATAAATCAGTTTCAGTTTGGTCAGACTTCCTTCGACTTAATACACCTTTCTTAGCCAAATCACTTTCATTTGTGACTTCTCTTTGACGTCCATAAGATAATTAGATTGCAGATCTGTTGAGCACAGGCTTTTTTTGCATATTTAGTATTGTTTATATAATTATAAATTCAAGAGTAACAGGCATTTTATTAACAGACCGCTCAATAATTAAAAAGAATATGGCCCTCATGCAATTGCAATTTGGCCAATTGAATAGGGCTCTAAATAAGCAGATAACATATTTTAATAAGTTTTTAGTTAGTAAGCATCTATCCAAAAGCAAGGTCTTCACTAACTAAAAACTTCTTTAAAAAAAAAAAGTTAGGTGCTTATTTAGAGTCCTATTTAATTGGCCAAATCCCAATTGAATGAGGGCCTATGTTTGAAAATGTTAAGTCTGACTAAGAGCATAATTAATCACGAAAAATGATATAGTTTGATATTAATAAACAAAAATACATTTTAATGCCTTAGCAGGACCCTGGATGGATCCATGATCAATTTGCTGAAGTTGTGAGTGTGAGATGGCTGTGGTTGCATCCTTTGATGCAACATCCTGGTCCTTGACCAGGGAGGGGGGAGGGGTGTAGTATTTATTTCAATCTTATCCAGTTATCAAACAAAGGCGCCAGACTTTGCCTGTTCTTTCTTCCCACATCTCCTCCATCCACTGAAAACTAAAAACACACAGATCATCCAGTTCTCATGATGTAATGTAACAAAACAGATTGATGTTCTCATAAACAAAGTCTTCAAAAATTCAGATTTTCACAAAAAAAAGACTTTATTCCCAGTTTACAAAGCTGGTATATATTTTTAGTTTTTCAAATACCTGACAAACAAGTGTATTTTTTTTTCTTGAACTGGTGTGGTCCTTTAAGGCAATACTGCCCCATAATGCTTTGTAAAAAATTACATTACACTTGCAGCTAGGGTTGAAGAGAATCTTAAAAGGAAGCAGCGAAGGTCACAATTAGGTGGAATACAAAAAAAAATGTGCCGATATTATAATACAAGACGTTTATTATTCATTGATTGTTGATACAAGGCAATATTGGATTAACCTAAATTGCAGAATAGTGATTGACAGCTTTAGGGGCCAGTGGTGGAGCTAGAGAATGGAGGGCCCTGGTGCCCCATACCCCCACTCTTTTATCTTCAGTTTTAATTTTCAATTTCCTCTCCAGTTGTATCTCCAGCTCTTTTTTAAAACTGCCCAACTTACTCAGTGCCCCTCCCCAAGTCTCCTTCCCATAACAGCTCCCATCCCTATGACCCTTTCCCATAACATCACCCCTCACCAAGGCCTTCCTATAGCTGCTCCCTCAAGACCCCTTCCCATAGCTGCCCCCCCCTGCCCCCATGACCCTTTCCCATAGCTGCCCCCCCCCGCCCCCAAGACCCCTTCCCATAGTTGCTCCCCTTCCCTTACCTCCTCAGCTCCAGGACACACGTGCTCCACTGTCCGTCAACATCCTCTACGGAGTTAGGAGAGTCTCTAAAGATTAGTTACATAAGACTTGATTAAATACTGTGTATTAAAACAATAATTTAACTATTTTCCAATGACCCTACAGTCTATATAAGCTCCAGACCTCTACAGCTCTGGAATAAAGTATTGTGATTGGAGTGGACCTATGTAGAAGGCAGTGCTACATTTGAAGTCACTCACTGAAACATATATTAGTAGCAGGGAGCGGTGTAACCTGGGCTGCTAGATATGTACACACACTTTCTAGTCACAATCCACTATCATACAGCAGTTGTAGTATGCCAATTTCATTAGCCCCCCCCCCCCCCCTCCCAGTGGCTCCACTCCAGACCAAATACTTCATTTAGTGGTCATGGGTAGATCTGGGGCTCATACAGCCTGGGGACCTTTATAAAACCCCTAAAGTGATCCTTTAAAAAAAGGTGGCTTCTTTGCTGATAACTTCACTTCACACAATGAATAAACTCTCACAATGTGGGGTGAAAAAGGACGAATAGCATGTCCAGTATGTGAAATTGTATGTTTAAGTCTGTGTCATAATTCTGATACATTTTCATACCATCTGGGCATGTTCTTCTTCCTTATCATCCAATAGTTAGTTAATCATATGAAAGGAGATTTTTACTAGACTAGTTGATTCATTTTGTCCTCCTCAGTGTGATTATGATATACATTTTACACTTACGTTACTTCCCAATTCTTAACTTCTGGATCCTCCCTCTTTCTTCCTGTTCTCCCTAATGAGAGATGCCAACTTGCAGAGCTGTGGTCAACTCCTCATCCACAGTGGAGGGTCTGTACACTACCAGTGTATTATGCTGCTAACCAGCATAAGTGACATGCTGTGTGTCTGATCAACACCGGTAGCGTTAAGCCTAGTGGGAATGGCTTTGGGTCACAACTATGCAAAATGTCAGCTCTCATGAGGGTATACAGGAAGTCCTGTGAATGTCCTATAAAGTTAGAATCAGTTAATTTAGAGGTTTCTTAGAAGTAAGTAAAGTGTAAATGTTATATTATAGTTTAAAGTTATAATGAATTAAGTCACCTAGTGAAAACATTTTTATAATAAAAACAAAAGTCCCTTTAAAATACCCAACATTCAGTTTATCTAGCACTTCCACTTAAAATGTGTCAAAACCACCAAGTATAATAATTCTATTTATTTATATGTCGAGTTTTACTGTCAATTTAAATAGAAGACCAATATAATGAATCGGCCATAATCTAGTTTATTTATACTGTGACAGAGTTTAGTAGATCCTGCATTGGTTATTGGCCCTTGCGTGTGTATGATCCCATTCTGTCACACTGGATGTGTCACTCGCTCTCGGCCTGGAAGAAAGTCACAAGCTCAATATTAAAGGCTCAAATGAAAGGGATTATTGTACGTATTCCTGCATGGCACCCACATCGTTAGAAATGCTGTGATCATTGTTATTGTGCATTCTTATTGGGCCATAGTCATAGTGAGAATGTGGTGGGATAAACAACAAGTTTAGAAAGCTTCAGGTCACTTGTACATGTCATACCTTTATACAAGAAGAGGCAGCTAAGACTTTGAATCTGACTAAGGCATAATTAAGTCAGGAAAATGTCATTAAGCCTGTTTTTAATAAAAAAAAAAAATTTCAAAGACTGAATACATTGGTGAAGGTTGTGTGAGTGTGAGAGGGGTGTTTACATTTCTGGAGAGCTGTCATTGAACCTATTGATGCAAGCTGCCTACTTCTGGGTTTGGTGTCAATTTCAGTCTTATCCAATCTTCTAACAAAGCCTCTAAACGTCACCCCATTTATTTAACTCCCAGCCATCCCTCTACTGATAGGTAAAAAAAAAACAAGCACATAATGGATTCCTGTACTCCTAAATATAGTTAAATAAATGTTTTTATGTCAATGACTTACACAGCTGCTAATTTAAGTAAAGAATAAAAAGCCCAACTTAGATGTCCATTCTATGGAAAAGCTTAGCCTAAGGATGGCCTAATGCTTATCTTAGGCATGCTTAAATTCATTAACAGTTCTTATCTACTGCCTTATCAATGTCTCTATGTTACAGTATACTGGGCTGAGTTGGCTTCAGAATGCAAGATACCTCCTACCTAACAAGACTGATAAGCTCACATATAGTAGCTCTTTTATAAGAATCTCTGATTTTTTTTTATTCACCTTATCAATACTGGTTCGGCTAAAGAGCATACTTTAAATATTTGACTTCAGGGCTCCTTTAAATAATTATTGTGAAGGTAAATATGTCTTGTTTGCTAAGAACACACTGGCTGTGAAATGGCTTCTTTTCACATAGGTCCGACTTTGCACTTATGTATGAACCATCCATAGGTCACAATGTCAGTATGTTGTATTAGACACTCTGCTGTCACTTTAATGACCTCTTTGGAAGTTGCATGTTTTCGGATTTGACTTTTGACACAAGGACTTACAAATAAAGTGCAGATCCGAACCTATACAACCTGCTTTCATGTTTCTGAGATGTGCTCAATGCTCTATACACGGGATGGGCAAGTTCGATCCCGGAGGGTCACACACAGGCCTGGGTTTGAGGATTTCCTTTCTGTGCACAGGTGACTTAATCAGGATGACTGAAGAAGTGATAGTCTTGTCTGTACTTAGCAGGAGCATCTTCAAATCCAGATCTGTGCGTGGCTCTCTAGGACTGAACTACCCTCCCCTGCTCTATAAAGACATATTCTACAGAGCTGGCACTCCAGGCGTCCAACCAAATAAAGTGCTTACTGCTGTAAAACATGTTTTTTTTTCATCATTAATTCAGGACTTTCATTCAAAATAGGGATATTTGGGAGTTTAAGAGGACCCGGGGTACTTCCTCTAGGGAGGACAATTGGGACGCATGATATATATATATATATATCACATATATAGTTGTGAGCATGCGAGTTGTTGCGAAGCGAGGGCACCAGGCGAAGGCCTCAATTGCTGGCATGGAGCGCCTTCGGCAACTGCGACCCTCGCAAACTTCACGTCGCAAAGCAAATTACACGACACACACATTACGACACTCGCAAACAACATACGCCACACGTTCACACACATTACGGCCTCGCAACACTCGGACGCAACTCGCAAACATTACAAAATTAAAACCACAATACATACACACAGCACATACATAAAAACTTTACCTACAGCAACAGGGAGCATCCACGACTTCAAAAATGCAACTTACACCTTCATTTAACTCAAAATAAAAGAGTTTGCACAATAAAAACTTTGATAAGCGAGAGAAAAAATGGCGGCCGAACAAAACGAAAACGAGGCTACACACGCAAACACCATACGACACACGTTACCACACATTACGACCTCGCAAACATCGGACGCAACACGCAGAGATACAAACATTTCAAACACAATAAATACACACAACACACACATAAAAAGCTTACCTACAGCAAGAGGAACCATCCAGCACCTCAAAAAAACAAGTTACACCTTCATTTAAATAAAAATAAAACACTTTAGACACTAATCAAATCGCGCAAGAAAAAAAATGGCAGACGAAAAAAACGAAAACGAGGCTACAGCAGTCTCAACACGTAAAACACCACACCACACTCGCAAAACAACACACGAAACTCGAAAAACACCATGAAGCACCGACGAATAATCCGCAAAGACGCATAACACAGATAACCCGCCATTTTACGCCAATGCGGAAGTACACCACTACGCTAACGGTTTCGTCTTGCGCACGCACAGTATTACACTGCACACATTCAGCATGCTTACACAGCAGCTCCCCACCACTAATGCTGCAGCAACATGAAAACAGATTGTCAGCTCTTCAACACAATGCTTTAAAATAGGTAAAGTATATTCATTTATTCATATATTATATATTTTAGTATTACACACCAAACAGCATTAGCTACCTTACGATTTCATTGCCGTCATTTTTTGACGGGCAATTCGCTAGAATATATATATATATGAGAGAGACATATATACTGTCATAAATATATGTATATATACACACTAACACATACATGCAAATATTAGTTATACGTACTTACAGATAGGAATGACACTGCATATAGACATATTATTATTCAGCTTTGTGGCACTGCACTTGTAAATTGTTGCTGTCCCCTGCAATGTGCAGCCCTAGGCTTGGGTTTTGCTGTTAGTAACATATTGGTATTTCAGTATTTCCTTCTATGAATCAGGACCATACTAAAAAATACTAATTTCTACCAAATAGAGCTGTGATTTCATACTTTCATACTTTCATTTTCAAAAACTATATTTAATTATTGCATAATATTAAGTAAATCCTGTTTAATCTTCCTTGAAATTAACAGGAAGTGCACAGACCATAATGTAATACGTCGGCCTCATTGCCAGACAAGCATGACTCATACAGCTGTATCACTGCTCATTGGCTGACAGGGGAAGCACCCACAAAAGTGGTTAAATATTTGCCTCAATTTATTGTGTTCCAAGACCATCACTTGAAAACAAAGTACTGTGACACATTTACAAATGTAGATACAATGAATAAAACTAACATTTCCATGTCTCTTTAATATCTGATACAAATATAATAATAAATGTTTGTGTTTCTTTTCCAGATTTTTTTGCAGACTATGGCCCTCATTCAATTGCGATTTGGCCAATTGAATAGGGCCCTAAATAAGCACATAACATATATTTTTTACAGAAGTTTTTAGTTAGTAAGCATCTATCCAAAAGCAATGTTTTCACTAACTAAAAACTTCTTTAAAAAAAATATGCTATGTGCTTATTTAGGGCCGTATTAAATTGGCCAAATTGCAATTGAATGAGGGCCTATGTATTTTTATATATATATATTGTTGTAGTTATGGTTACTTGTTTATTTTTTATTTGTTTTGTCCCCCCATCCCCATTTTGCATTTCATGTGAATACAAAGAATTGAAAAAAAAAGGGAATTTTTGGCAGGTAATCCAAATAAATAATTTTACATGTAATTTTATACTAATTATATATTATATTATATATTATATATTAATTATAATGGATGTAAAAGCCAAATAAAATCTGAGGGGGATACCGCATATAGTATAAAAATACCACACAACTGCTTCCTTACACACATTAAAAAATCCGGGGGGGGGGGGGGGGGATTTGTCCCCCTCCCCACCTCCCCTTCCCCACAGTTCCTACACCCATGTTAATGATATTAACAAATAAATGAGGGGACACTCTTATTGAATGAACAGTGAACACATAAAGGAGTGGGGAAGGGGGTTTATTAAATCATTGGAGCTCTTGATTTTTGATACCTACCCACTTCCCCTGCACATACTCCGAAGCAGGCAGCGTACAAGTATAACTGCAAGCCTTAGAAATGTAAATTTCCCTCTCATAAATGCAGACTTCATGGATACAGTAGGCCTTTATTTATAATATTTTCTTTGGAAGAACAAAACTTTATAATGGGCAATATGTTTTAAGAAAAAATACATTGTATTCAATATATAATTTAATATTATATCTAATAGACTAGTAAAGCATTTTTTACTTTAAACTTGCAATATCAGAAAGGCATGCTTCTCACTACCCCAAGGCGATCTGAACAAGAGACTGTCCAGATAGTAGTCTATTATTGTCTCCCTATGGTCCTGGACTTGCCCCCATGACACCTAATAATGTGTAGGGAGAATCAGGTCTTTCTGAGCATGCAATGCTAATACTCCAATGTAAGTTTTAACAGTTATATTGACATCTATTTCTTCAAATACTGATTCTATTGCTAATCAATTATTCATATTATTAGAATGATACAATAAACACAATCATCACATATAATAGTTGTCAAACTGCGATTCTTCATCACGCTTGTGACAAATCACAGTTTAACAACTGCTCATTGCGCAACAGGCCGCGCATGCGCATTGCGCTGCATAAGCCGCGCATGCGCATTGCACGGCATAAGACGCGCCTACGCATGGCGCAAAGTGCCGCACATGCGCATTGCGCGACTGCCCACGCATGCACATTGCTCAACGGCCCTCTCATGCGCATAGCACGGCAGTCCGCGCAGGTGCATTGCGCGCCGCAGAAACAGGAGGAGGAGGGGAGACACACAGGGAAGGAGGGTGAAGACACAGAGGAGAGGGGGGAGAGACACAGGGCAGGGAGAGG